>MU220975.1:135875-152634 GCA_018584345.1 Thuja plicata | reverse complement strand
TATATATATAAAGTGAATTGAATTCTTCATATTCAACAAGGTTGTTATATCGACCGTGGTCGATGCATTACATAGATTACATATGGGTTACGATAACTATTGTATGCTAGTTATCATAACGCATATATTAATATATGTGTTACGATAACTAGCATACAATAGTTATGGTAACACATATATTAATATATGTGTTATGATAACTATCATACGATAGTTATCGTAACACATATATTAATATAAGTGTTACGATAACTATCATACGATAGTTATCGTAACTCATGAGTGTTATACAAACAACACTTTACTTTGTGAATAAACAACATCATGTGAAACACCATATCTATGTAAATACATGACCGTATGTGGCGTACACCATGTATAGTCATGTCTCCACATAGACATGACTGTTATGTGTTATATTTATATATCTTTGTATATGTTGTGGAAACATATCAATTATAGAGTTCATATTACTACTACAACATATACAAAGAACATGCATTTGTATTTATAATTCAGTGAATATTCAGAAATATATATTATGATCAAATAGCATATTAGATCCTCTCTATTAAAGATCTTAATTCCTAACAAAGACAACTGCAAGACACGACTTTTCAATTGTTGAATAATTTAGCTCGTAGCCCACCAGTGTTCTACTAAGGTAGTAAATGACTCTTTCCTTGCCCGAGTCATTGTGTTGTGCCAAAAGAACACCCAGTGCTGACTTCACTGCTGAGATATATAAGAGGAGTGGCCTGCCTGGTATTGGTGGCACCAATATAGGGGACTTCAATAGATAATCCTTGAAGGTTTAAAATGATTGCTCACATTGTTTTGTCCATATAAAGATCATGTATTTATGCAATAAGTACTGGAATGGGTGACACTTGTCTACCAGTTGGGCGATGAATGGCCTAATAGATTGCACTCTTCCTTGTAGACCCCATAGTTGCCTCAGATTTGTTGGTCACCGACGACATGTCGAGGATGAGCTTAACCTTTTTTGGGTCTACTTTGATTCCTGTGTGTGATACAATGAATCCAAGGAGCTTTCCAATAGTAACTCTGAATGCACACTTGTTTGGATTGAGTGTGACCTTGTACTCCTGCATTCGATCAAATATTAGATGCAAAAATTGTAGGTGAGTTTCCCTGAGCATTGATTTGGCTAGTATGTCATCGACATAGTCTTCCATTGTTTTATGAATTAGATGATTTAAGATCGTGGTCATTTCCCTTTGATAAGTTGCACTTGCATTTTTTAGGCCAAATGACATCATGTTTCAGCAGTAAGTTCCCCAGGCACATGAGAATGTTGTCTTGTGTTGGTGCTCTGGTGCAATCTTGATTTGGTTATATCTAGAGAAAATGTCTATGAGTAACAACATTTAGTGCCTTGCTGTTAGGTGAACTATCATGTCAATGTTTGGTAGAGGAAAATCATCCTTAGGACAAGCCTTGTTCAAATCTCTAAAATCTGTGCATATACGGATGTGACCATTGTGTATTTTTACTGACACTAGATTAGATATCCAATCCGCATATGGAATTGGTCTTATGAAGCTTGCATCTAATATTTTCTTTAATTTTGCTCTGACAAGTAAAGTGATGTGTGGATGTATATTTCTCAATCTTTGTTTAATAGGTTTTGCATTTGGAAAAAATGATAGATGATGTAGCAGTAGCTTCGGATCCAAACCTGGCATCTCTGCGTAAGACCATGCGAAGTTGATTTGTCTTTCCTTGAAGAAATTAATGAACCGTTCTCTTTCGTCTTGTGTAAGAGATTTAGCCAAATAGATATTTTTAGGGTTCTTTTGATCCCTTATGTTGATTTCCTCTATTTCCTCTACTAGTAACGCTAACTTTTCTTCTATTAAGGTGAGGAGTTCCAACTTTCCATCCTCTAGCACCTCAAAGAGGTTTTCACTAGAAGATACAACCTTAATTTTTTTCTCATTTTTATGGTCAGAAAGTGCCTTTCAACTTTCACTTATTGACTGTTCTTTTTTTTCTTTTGATTTTGTTTTTGTGACTGAAAATAGGAGCCTCCTCCCCAAAGTATGTCAATTTGTCCAGGTTAAAGGAGAAGCCTCCTTTGTGGTCTTCTGATGGTATGCCTTCTCAAAGCTCCATGAAGTTTGTGATGGCTTCATCATTCTAAAAAAGATGTATGTCAGGTTGTCCTTGTTGGTCCCATTCTATCATTTTGGGGGTACACTAGACAAAGGTCTGCGTGGGGGGATGACTCTATTTGGGTGAACAAAATAGTGGTGATATTTTTGACAAATTTGGAATGGGATGTGGACGCACCACCTAAGGAATTGACATCAATATGTTTATCGATACATGGTTGGTATTCTATGCTTATTTGGTCAAACATTGCATCAAGGTGTATGGTACTGACAAACCGAGGGGAACTGAGATACTTGTTAAAAGTTTTGCTTGAGAGAATTGAGATACTTGTTAAAAGTTTCACTCTGATCTTCAGTTTCGATTGCCAAGATTTCCTTTCGTTGCGTGTGGTAATGAGCAGTTATTCTTATGGCTGCTCTTAGTGATCTAGAACCTAGGGTGCGTCTGGTTATCCTTTTTGCCATGTCATTAGCTCATTCCTACACACAAACCGAGAGAAAAATCAGATCTGATTAATAAAATGATGAAACAAAGCAATTGTAAAATTATTCTGTTAGATGCAAAATTCTTCTATCAGATGCAAAATTCTCGAGGCGATTGCAGTAAATTGCTGTCAATTGTGAAATTATTCTGTTGATTGCGACAATGTGCTGGCAATTACGAAATTCCTCTGACGATTGCGGCAAAATTCTGTTGATTATGGCAAACTACCTGAACCAGAGACAAAAAAATATAGAATCGATTGTGAAATTATAGAGATCGATTGTGGTAATAAACTAGTCAATTGTGACAAACTTTCAACAATTGTGAAATTACAATATTTATAAAAAAAAATAAAACTGCGGCCATGTGACCAAGGCCAGGAAATTCTATTTGTCGTCTGCAAGCAATTATCGAGTTGTTCGATTCATGTCGGGTTCACCAAAATCTGTAGATCCAATCCTGCTCCAACTTGAATTAATGAGGGTTAGTACAACATTGATTTGCAATGGGGGAAATCAATCAGAAATACTAAGAACGAATCTAAGGACAATAAAATAACAAGCAATCAAAGAGGAAAACAAAGAATGCAAACCACAATGCTTGAAGCTTCGCTTGAGGCTTATATTACTTCTCTCTACTCATTCTGAGATGCTGGATGAATGGTGCTCAATATTGGTATCGAGAACGTCTATGACTTGGGAGCGTTGAGAAAATGATATTGATATGATCACAAAAATGCTTGATGCTTCACAACAATCCAACAGAGTAAGTGTGCACGAAGATTGAAATCCTGGATCCTTCAAATGGTTGAGAAGGGTTGATTTTATAGAGTATGGAAAATGATTTGGACAGTTGAGATCGATCCTAGAGATTAGAGGATGAACGGTTCAGATCAAAAGGAACTGGAGAAGCAATCAGTAAACTCTACCTCTTCAACTAGGAGAGAAGAGGTGATATATTTTAGTTAACTGAGGAGCAACAAGTAAACTCCACCTCTTCAACTAGGATAGAAGAGGGGATGTTTAGTTAACTGAAAAGCTAATCGAGAGTTACCTTTTTGAACTAGAGAAATGATTTATTTGAATATTTAATTGATTTTTGTAATTAAAGTATTCAAACATGAGATAATTGAATTCTTTTTTTATTTAGAATAAAATTATTGAGTGAAATTAATTTGATTAGAAGAATAAATTATTAGGAAATTGAATTTAATTAATTAAATAAACTTAATTATTTAATTAATTTTGAGGATATGATTAAATGATTTGGGGAATGGATTTAGACGAAATAGATGATTAATTAATGATTAAAAAACCATTACTTAATAGATGAAAATTAGTGTTTTAATGTATGGTTTCAAGTCTGTCCATTTCAGGGTGTCTACAACAACAAGCATATTTCATGGATCTGAGCGATACAAACATTCGTCCACGAGGGTAAGCACATTAACACAGTACTAAGCCTTTGTTTTTACTACATGCTTTACATTTCATATTTCAAGGTTGATTCATAAATAGGGGTTTAACCAAGGCAAACCCCTTTCCACAACCTTTTCCCTCAATTTTGCGTGTACATGAACAAGCCATGAAGTTGTAATTGAAGATCTGAGCTCCGTAGATCCCGACACAAGTCTCTATCAAATCTCAGACAAAAACACCTAGTACATAATGTTCCAAACATTTCGCACCCTTCCAAGCATTGTATACCTTTCCAGAGGTTCTGCACCCTGCGAAAATCAGTGAAATTTGACAGGCAGATAGGGTACAATCTTCAAAATCCAGATCTGCAATTACAATTGATTCTGAGATTCTGTGAGATATTTAAATCTAAATCTTTATCATTCCTATTTCATTTGTAGGTGCATTCAATTCATCTTTGATCTCTCTCTAGCATTTTCATTTGCAGATTTAGGTGATTTTGGCCATTTACAACCCTCTTACATTCATCTCCTTCCCAACTCTACGCACAAAGGAATAAAAACCCCGAATTCTCAAATCTTACATTAACATCTCTCTTTCTCTCTTTCCTAGTGGCATTGATCTGATTTAATTTTGTGGCGTTGATCTGATTTAACTTAAGGAGACTTCGTATTCCAATGTAGCTTGTGAATTAGGGAAAACTTAGACCCTATTAGGTGATCCCCTTTTCAAATATATATAAATCCCCTTTTCTTTCTGTCACCCCCACCCTTCTATTGCAAACATAACATGAGCCTACTGGTGATGGAATTTGATTATCTTCGTGATTCAAAGGTTTTGTTTTATTCATGTTTGGATCCCTATAAGTAGATTCATAGTTGATTCAGATTAAGCTATCATTTCTCCTCTAATACCTTGTCTCACAAACAACATTATTTACTACATGACCTACCAATCGACCTCATGTAATGAACAAAAGTATGCAAAAATAAACCAAAAATTTCCTTCCACACCTCTTCTACGTACCCATTATACACCAAAATGCAATTGCTAATTTATATTTTTAACAAACTATTCAAAATCTATCATCTCACACAAGGGAAGAGCACCAATACCCGGGTGTGTTCCAATAGTAGTGTACTCCTTGTGTACCCAACCACCTAATTACTAATTTTAAATGAGCCAAAAAAATGATAACTAAAACCCATTAATAAGTTTCATATGTACCACTAGCTCATCATTTTTTTTGCTTTCTTGGTTCTTAATTGACATATTTGTACACTACCAATGGGACATTTATCCATAAGAATTGACAATTTTTAGTTCATGATTATTGGGGCATCTTTAAGTAGTAACGAGTGACTTTGTAATGACCACTTTTTGACCCTTCAACACATAATGAATTATATAAGAAACTTCGTTAATACCCAAATGCCATTTTTAAAAAGTAGCTAATTCAAATATAAAGACAACAAGAAAAAAATAGTTAAAATCTGATATATAATTTACACTTTTCTAATCCTAAAATTAGCGACTAGTAATATACTTCTCCTAATATGATCTTCCTAAAATATTTTACTTCAAAATACATCTCTAAATAGAGGCCAAAAACAATGACCTCGGTCCTCTCAAAATCCTAACAACTTTTAACATATATTTTTTATTAACAAACTATCCAAAATCTGCCATCTCAAATAAATAGGTCTCCCTCAAATCTCAGTTGTATTTTACTTTAAAAATATTTATTTAAATACAGGCTACAAACGGTCACCTCAATCAGAATCTGAACAACCTTTTTGTGACTAAACATGTCAGATCAAACAATCTGTACAACCAGAAAATAATAAAAAAAGCTCAGGTTTATCCTCTGGTTTGACATGACAGCGGGAAGTGGCGATCCTTTTCGAAACTAAATACGATAATGGGAAGGCGAACTGGCAATTTCGATGGAGTACACGATTGAAATAGAACATTTTTAGTTGTATATGCCTAGTTGCTGTAACAGCAAGCGTTTAGGGCTTCCTCGCGGAGAAATTTCATTGGCTCACAGTGCATTGGTGCAAAATTCCTGAAAAAGGATTGTTTATTTTAGTGAGACGTTTATCCGACAATATCATGCAGCAGATTCCTCAAAAAGTAGGCCACGTGGCAGGTGGTCTAGGTTTTCTGTAAACTCAGTGGAGGAAAACAGCTTGGCCGCAACGCTTCATATACCATCTGTTAATGGAATCGAGAACGCAATTTTAATCCGTTTAGTTGTGCGTTGGAGTTGCCGCGCCATTTTGAATTTTTTCTCTTGAACGATTGCTGTGCTAAGCGGAGCGATGGGGTCATCTTGGACGGGGAAGGATGGTGCGGTGTCGGCGCTGCAGCTGGGAATGGCAGCGGCTCTCGGGGCTGCCTTCATGGCCGTCTCCGCTTATTACCTTCACAAACGCAGCGTCGACCGCTTGTTCCAGCAGGCCCTCGAAGGAACCCTTGGTGGCAAAGAGGAGGAAAAAGAAGAAGAAGAGGAGGAGGAGTATTTCACGCCCAGGCAGCGGCGCAGACAACATTCCAAAGGTAGCAGTTATAATAATAACAGTAAAAAGAGGTCTTCGGGGAAGACGGAATACAGGAGCTCGATCTCAATGCCTGACGTGACCGCCGCTGGATGGTCCAATGGAGGCCTCGATAAGACTGCCTCCTTTGGCAGCCTCACTTCCATTCCTCCTGGTCTTCCCAGACTCCAAACTCAGCGTGAAGGTCAGTTTTCATTCATAGGTCATGGATTGTTGCCTTCCTCTTTCTTTGTAATTTAGTTACTAATTCAATGCGATTTCTTTGTCACGGACCTTGGGAGCTTTAAATTTTCAATTAGTGATTAATTAAGTGAGGTTCGAGCTAATTTTCACGTGGATGTCTGATTACGAAATGTAAGTTTAGTCAAATATTGGGCTAATATTAATTATAGAAGAAATCAAATAAGTGCGATTTTGACGTCTGCATAGAGGTGTTTCTTGGGTTAATTCCTTTATTTTAACGAAAACTTCTCGGCACTTCGTTATTAGATGAATTTAGCGATTCTAGATATTTCCTGGGCAATTTGATTTTGACCAAAGTTGAACTAATCTTTTTTCTGGCATGGGTGGCTTTGCATTCCATATTTTTTGTTTTGGAGATTTTCAGATATTCTTGAAATAAAAGCCCTTTCGCTACTAAATCGTATAACAGTTTACATTTTAGGAGTATACATTATTTCTTCTTCTTCTTCTAACGACACCTAGGGATTGGGGAAGATGGTTGGTTTGGCGCAGTTATTTGGCAAAGAGCCAACATTGAAGGGGTGCTTACTTATCCTAGTGGGTAAAAAATTAGAATGTATCTGTGAATCAGGAGGAGACCATAAACGCTTTACCACACATCAAAATGATACTTACTCTTCCCAGTGGGTAAAAACTATAATTTATTTGTGAATCATGAAGAGATCATAAACACTCGACCACACTCAGGCGCATACATCTCCATCTCTCTCTCTCTCTCTAACTGAATTGAACATCTCCGCAAACCCAGTCCTACTTCTTAGTGTAGAGACTAAGACTCAAAGAAATCTGATCTGCATGCATATCTCTCTCTCTCTCTAACTGAATTGAACATCTCCGCAAACACAGTCCTACTTCTTAGTGTGGAGACTATGACTCAGAAAGAAATCTGAGCTGCATACTCGTAGTCATTCATTCCTTATTATCAGTAAAAGGAAGAATATGATATCAGAATAGATAGGGTATAATCAATCCCACATGAGCTTCTATTACAGAGATGAGAAGTCTTGACATTAGCCTCAGAGAGGAGTGCCTCTGATTTCCAAATGCAATTATTTTAGGAAAAACAACATTAAAAAACAAACTAAACAAACCCAGACCACAACGATATGAATGATGGCATTGAATGAATTGTAGCTCAAGGAGCTTTCATACTTTTACCTGTATACAAGACACTTCTGCCTTAATAAGACGACGTCAATAAAATTCCTTACGGGCCAGAACCTCAAAAATCAAGGAAAAAAGGAAAGCAGAAGAAAGAGGTGTCCCACGTGCAAGTATATATTTGACAAGTTCATCTAGCCTGTGCGTTTGATATCTTTAACACCTTTCTCCTTTGTCTTTGTACCCAGAATCATATTACTATTTTTTTTTTTCAAAATTAAAAGCTTCATCCATGTTAGTGTGAGCTGACTCATCTTGGTACATCGCAACGGCAGATCAAATGAAAATGGTATTCAATATCTGAATGCCATCTAGCATTGACTGTAGCAGAATCAAATCTCAAACATCAGAGAGTAGAGGAAGTAAGAAAAATGGAATTTAAGAATGACATATAATCTTTTAGCTCAGTCAATCAAAGATGTATCTCTTCTCTCTTTCCTCTCTTCTTTTGGAAATTTAATGCATGACTGAAGTTCATCTTTAAAAAGAGGGAAGGGATACAGAGGATGGATTGGGCAGAGCAATAGAAAGAAAACCATTCTAGCATCAACGTCAGAGCATTGAAGAAGTGACCAATGTGTATAGATTCTGAAACCAAAAAAGGGTTAGATAATATCAAAGTATAAAACCAACCTAAACCTCCAACCTTAACTTGTTATGAGTCACTTACACCTTCCTAAGGCTTGGAAATACTTACATTCAGAAGATAAAATCCTATTTTAGTGATGTTCAGGCAGAAGAAATAGAAAAAAGGAATAAAGTTTTAAAAAGAACAAACTCAATATTTCAAATCCTGCTAGGAGATACTGAATATAAAACAATTTCGTTAACTCACTATAACTAAAACAAATGACTGTGAGTCTAGATTTTCAGAGAAAGTGCAAGAATTATGATTAGGAAATGGATCACTTAGCTTTAATTTTGAATAACGTAGTTCACACTTATATTAAATCAAACAGCACAAATCAGGTGCTGCAATCATGCAGATGCTCAATGTGTTCTGCAATCACAAAACTCACGTAGTGAATACATTGATTATGGATGAATCACACAAAATTATAATAAGAGTGGCTTAAATTAATAATATGCTCTAAACTTTATGATATTAACAATGCACAACACATCATGAAATTTGCAGAGAACAAAGCTTCTTGAATTAGATTTGTGAGAATAGGAGTGTATCTTTTTACAAAAGATTCAAAATCTGCATTATTCCTCTTAACCTTACATCAATGCTATTTTCACATATTTATAACAGTGGTGTGGGCATTTGCTTTTACATATTCAAAGAAAACTGAAAATATTTGCTATTCATATATGGGTGTGTGTGTGTGTGTGTAGATAAAATTCAATTAAACATTGATTTTGTTTGGTGAGTAACTCCCATCTAGGATATTGCCATTTTGCAGGCGATGTAGACAGAGTTTATGTAAGAGAAATTAATAATCCCCTTGCTGTTCGACTTCTTTTCCATCTTAAAGAGGTCACTGACTTTCTTCTCCAGCAAGAAGTTTTTGTCTTCCACCAGTGTATTGGCCCTTTCAATCTTCCATGCCAGTAACAGGGAAGACTCATCCAAAATATTGTTGCTTACTACCTTTATTCTAATGAACTCTTATGAGGATGGAACCAACACTGTAGAGCATAGCTACTATTATGCATCAATGGTGATCCAATTTCTCTCCGGTGCATGCAACAAAGAGTGAATCTGCTTTAGAAATATAGTAGCAAACAAGTTTCCCCATTTGATTCAATTGCTTGTTCATTTGGGACAATTCAACTATGTGTCTTCTTACAATGTTTTTTGAAACACTAGCTATCGAATTCAATGAAGGTCATAATGTGAATGCGGGGTTTGTTTATAGCCTAGGTTGTGTTGCTTCAAGGATTTCACCATTTGAAATTTAGCTGCTATCTCACACAGTTAATTTATCTTGGCCCTTTGTGAATTTCTCTTTTCATTCTTTTATCAGTTTGGTTGCTTCTAGGAGTTCACCCTTTAACTTTAGCTGCCATCTCACATAATTAATTTATCTTACCCCCATTCTTTTTCCACATTTATAACATTTGAGCCAATATAGAGTGTGAATCCAAGTATGTTGGGTATGTAAGAACTGATATGGTAATTCATTGTAATATTTACAAGAGAAGAAAGCTCCATTTGAAGGAAAATGCAAAAATAGAAACTAGCTAAATTAACTAAAGTATATTAAGTGGCCATTAAATAAGAAATAAAACATTATTACTCTAATATCCTCCTTTAATGGTCATTCTATTAACTATACCAAGTTGGTCCCTAAATTTTACAAACTTGACCGGGCTTAGAGACTTCATGAGGATATTTGCAGTCTAGTGCTCAATTGGAACATACTACAACATCACAATTCCATCTTCAACAAGCTTTCTGATGAAATGACAATGAAGCTCTACATGTATGGTTTGCTCGTGGAAGATTGGATTCTTGGCAAGTTTTAGCACCCCTTGATTGTCACAAAACAAGGGCGAAGGCCCTATTGGAGACATTTTCATGTTAGAAAGCATTCTCCGTAGCCATATTGCCTCATTGTCGATTTAAGAGTTCCCCAAAATTGTGCTTTTGTCGAGGAAAGAGCTACCGCCTGTTGCTTCATATTGGTCCACGTGATTGTAGCTGTATGAAGACTGAAGACACACCCAAAAGTAGACTTCTTGTCATGAATAGAATCTGCCCAATTTGAGTCTGTAAAACCAATCAGCCAAGGAGCTTTGCTTTTGCTTTACAAAATGCTAATGTGTGGTGTCCCTTTTACATATCTCAGTACACGCTTCGTTGCAACCCAATGTCCTGCCTGAGGGGCTGTCATGAAACGAGTATGTAGCTCACAGTGTAACTTGAATCGGGTCTAGTGGTTGTAAGATAGATTAGGTTGCCCATTAGTTGCCTGGAATTGACTCATTCACTGCAGGTGAATTTGATTTGGCTGATAGTTTCAGCCCTTTCTCCATGGGTGTAGATGAAGGTTTGTAATTAGCCATCCTGAACCTATCTAGCAAACTCTTGGCATACTTCGACTTAGAAATGAATATGACTGGGGGGCTGTCATGAAACGAGATATGTAGCTCACAGTGCAACTTGAATCAGGTCTAGTGGCTGTAAGATAGATTAGGTTGCCCATTAGTTGCCTGGAATTGACTCATTCACCGTAGGTGAATTTGATTTGGTAGATAGTTTCAGCCCTTTCCCCATGGGTGTAGAAGAAGGTTTGTAATTAGCCATCCTGAACCTATCTAACAAACTCTTGGCATACTTCGACTTAGAAATGAATATGTTGCCACCTGTTTGCCAAACCTCTACATCTGGACAATAATGCAAAATTCCCAAATCAGTCATATCAAATGCCCGACTTATTTTCAATTTGATTTGCTCAAGCAATTGTGCCCCATTATCAGTAATGATAATATCAACATAGATACAAGAAAAATGATGTCATTATTAGTGCTTTTGACATACAAGTTTGGATTTAATGGACTTCTGTGAAAACCCCTGTGCTACCAAATAGGTATCAATTTCAATGTACCAAGCCCCTGGGGGGTTGCTTGAGATCATAAAGAGCCTTGACCAATCTGCATACTTGGTGGTCTTTGCCTACAACTTTGAAACGAGAAGACTGTGGCATATAGACTTCTTCCTCCAAATCACGATTGAGGAAGGCACTCTTCACGTCCATTTGATGGACTTTCCAACCACACTGTGTTGTAGTGGCTAGAACCAACTAGATGGTGCTCATCTTTGCTGTAGGAGAAAAGGTTTCCTCATAGTCAATGCCTTCTTTTTGTGAGAAGCCCTTAGCCACCAATCAAGCTTTGTACTTATCAAGAGTTCTATCAACTTTTTACTTCACTTTATAGACCCATTTGTAGCCAATGGTTTTTTTCCTCCCAAGTGTTGTTCTTTAGAAGACTATGATACTCGACTTCCATAGCCTTTTCCCATTCAGGTATCCCTTTTGCCTCTGAATAATTTAGGGGCTCATAAACACTCTGAAAATTGGCCATAAGAGAAAAATTGACTGTTTTCTTCTTTCTCTTGCCATTGGATGATCTACCATCAGCAAGCTCATCATCCATAACATCACCGATAAGCTTTTCCCACCACTTAGACTAGAGAGTAGAACCATCATCTTCCAAAACAAGATGATCATCACGACTTGGGCTGCCTGAAATGAAATCTTTTGGATGTTGATCGAGGTTATCTTGAGGGAAATTTTGTGGTACATTGTCATGCCTAGGAGATTCCACCAGTTCAGGTTCAAAATCTTTAGAATCCCTTTGTTTAGGTGTAGCAAGTGGAATCCTAACACCCAAATTGCTTTTCTTCATAGGCCGATCTTTAGGACTTTGCATAAGAGGAGAGCATAAAGGGCTCACCTTCTTCATCAAACACCACATCTCTACTAAACGTGAGACGATCAGTGTCCACATCAATTAGCTGATAGGCTTTATGATTGTTATTGTATCCTATAAGCATCAACTTTTGACTTTTGGAATAGTTTGGCCCTCTTTGCATTTGGAATCCAAGCATAAGTTGTTGAACCAAAAACCTTCAAGTGATTGATATTTGGCTTCCTCCCAGACCATGCTTCCTCTGGGGTCTTCTTCTTGACGACCTATGTGGGAGATCGATTTAGAAGGTACACTGTTGATAAGTAGGAGATATTTTCAAATTGTGATATTGCTATCAGGATTCAGCAGTTTAGTATTTGAGTCAAACTCATTGACCCATGTTTCATGAGTAGTGGTTCACAAGAATCCATCTCTCATGAGAATGAATGGAACACTTAGCACTCATTGCAATGAGAGATGGGTTCTTCACTTCTGTGAGCATCACCTAGATGCAATGAG
Source organism: Thuja plicata (assembly GCA_018584345.1). Lineage (NCBI taxonomy): Eukaryota > Viridiplantae > Streptophyta > Pinopsida > Cupressales > Cupressaceae > Thuja > Thuja plicata. Next base: position 139,748 of record MU220975.1, on the reverse strand, counting down.
TGCTAAGTGTTACATTCATTCTCACGAGAGATGGGTTATTGTGAACTTATTGCTCATGAAACATGGCTCAATGAGTTTGACTCAAATACTACATAGTTGAATCTTGATAGCAATATCACAAGTATACACTGCTTTTGCCCAAAACTTCTTAGGAACACGTTAATGCTCCAATATAAATTGGGCCATTTCCATAATAGTATGGTTCCTCCTCTCAACAACACCAGTTTGGTGAGTGGTGTAGGTTGTAGTAAGCTGACTCTTAATATCGTTTTTAGCACAGAAATCAAAGAATTCATTGGGACAAAATACCCCCCCTCCATTATTTGAACTAATAGTTACGATCTGACATGTGGCCCTTTAAACAAATGTTTCAAAACTGTTGAAATTCATTAAAGACAATGCGTGCAGAAGGCCGTCGTGTGCTGCACAATGCAGGAGATGACTATATGTGCCAAAACATTGGGCGGTTTGAAGAAAATACAGGCTTAAACATGAGATTTGCAAAGAAAAACTGCGGGTTTAAAGTCCACACGAAGAAACTATGGAACAACGTTGAACCACACACTAAAATCTCGGAATCGATTTTCAGCATCTCTGACACATTCAAAAGAACTTGATTTTTCTTTGTAAAAAAATTGAAAAAAAACTTCTAAGAAATCCACAAATCTGTTTATAAAAATTCGCCAAAAAACAGAGTGGGCTCTAATACCATGAAATGGTAATTCAATATTATATTTACAATGGAGAAGAAAGCTCCATTTAAAGGAATTACAAAGATGATGTTTCTTAAAGAAACAATCATGAACATAATGCAAAAATATAGATTAGCTAAATTAACTAAGGTACATTAAGCGACAATTAAATAAGAAATATAACAATATCACTCTATTTAGAACCTTCGAAAATCCAAATCAGGGTTCTTATGGATACCAAATTCACTTTTTGCCTTTGAATATCTTGTATCTTCTCTTTTAGGGCAGTCATTATGTTTGTGAACTAGTCGCTCTCTTCCTTATTACTCCTTTTGCACATTGGTTGAGTGATTTGATCACACAAGTGGAATCTATTTTCTTTCCTACTGATGCTTTGGCCACCACCTTCTTTTCTTCCTTTCTTCCTCTTCTTGGTGGTGATTCTTTTGAATTTAATATTCTCATAGTTCATTTCAGTAGTTGGCCCTCATATCGTGTAATGTCCCTTTTTTGTACTTGGTTTGTTTGGCTACCCATTAGCCTGTTCTTGGGTTCCCATAGGCTTAAGTGGAGTTGGTTAGGGGAGTTAGTGTTTTGTGGAGACCTTGAGCCTACGATTTCAGTGTGTTTCAGCGATGTTTCTGTTTTTAGCATATGCTAATTTTAACAAGTGTAGTTTTGGGCACTTGGTCTAAATTTCAGTTCCCTGAACTATTCTCAATTTTAGTGCCTTGGTGAGTTTCCTAAGGTGAAGGGAATAATATTTTATAGTTTTCACTTAAGTGATCAAAAGGGTAACTTTTAATTTATAACTCAAGTGATAAAAGTGTTTATAAGGTGGCTTCAAAATTGGACGCCTAGGCAAGGGGGGGACTTGGAACTTAAGTGATTTTCAAAAGTTATCTTGAGAGTTTGAGAGGGAATAATATATTTCAAATTTGTGTTGTCTTAACTTTTCCCTCCAACTCTATAAATTAGAGTTGTAGCATTCATTCATTCATTTTGAATTCACACAGATAAGGAAATGCTGCTTGAATGAATTTTGAGAGTTCTCTTGGTCATTGTTGAGGACAAAAAGCCTCTTCAGTTGTGTTGGGTTCAGTAGTATTCAATTAATTGTGTGTTTCGCTTTTTTCTGGAGTGTTGTTTGAGTTTGGTGTGCTTGATGCAATTTTCAGTGCTGGTCTACCATTTTCAGAGACCAAACTCCATAGGTATAGATGCAGGTTTGCAGTCCTGCATTATGAATTTGTCAAGCAGAGCCCGTGCATACTTAGACTGAGAGATAAAGATACCATGTGACTGCTGCCAAACCTCAACACCTAGGCAGTAGTGGAGAAGCCCAAGGTTGGTCATGTCAAAAGATTGGCATAAGTTATGTTTGATTTCTTCAATCAAAGATGCCGAACTGCAGTGATAATTAGATCGCCAACATAATTAACTAGAAGGATGATGTCATTGCCTGGAGTCTTGACATACAAATTCAAGTCAGAAGGACTCCTCTGGAAACCTTGATCTGTGAGGTACTTATCAATTTTTATACCATGCCTGAGGAGCCTGTTTGAGGCCATAGAGTGCTTTCACCAGTTTGAGTACCTGTTGTTCTTTACCGACAACCTTGAATCCGAGAGGTTGCGTCATGTACACCTTTTCTTGTAAATCACCATTTAGGATGACACTTTTGACGTCCATTTGATGGACATTCCAGTCACATTGAGTTGCCATGGCTTGGACTAATCTGATGGTGCTCATCTTTGCTATTGGAGCAAAGGTCTCATAATCAATTCCTTCACGTCGAGAGAAGCCTTTGGCAACAAGACAAGCCTTGTACCATCAACCTTGTATTTGGCTTTGTAGACCCATTTGCATTCGATGGGTTTCTTTCTTGAAGGAAGATCTGACAGAACCCAAGTGTTATTTTGCAACAGACTATGATATTCAGTCTTCATAGCTTCTTCCCACTCAAGTATCCCGCTTCTGTGTATGTTTGAGGCTCATACACTGTGAATGTTGGCCATGAAAGCAAAATTTACAGAATCAAAAGGTTTTCTCTTCTTCTGAGCTGTTCTACCCTCGATGAGCTCATCATCATAAAGATTGCCAATTGTCTTAGCCCACCATTTAGGTCGGAGAGTAGAAGTGCCAACATCAGAAGCAGGAGTTGCAACAGGATCATCATCATCAAACAAAAGATCAGATGAATCGTGAGGAAAATCAAGTGGTGTAGCTGCATGTCGGGGTGATCCTGCAGGAGAAGGAATTGGTGAGAGGCAGGAATAGGAACAGTTGGAGCCCAACCATCAGGTGGACCTAATGGAAGACGAGCACCCAAGTCTTGAGAGTCTTGAGCTTTGAGATACCAATCCTCAGAATCCATAATCGGAGGAGAGCTGAAATGACCCTTGTTCCTCGTCAAAGACCATATCATGATTGGAGATGAGACGATTAGTCTCGATGTCAACTAGTTGGTAGGCTTTGTGATTATCATTGTAGCCGGTTAGCATGAGTTTCTGGCTCTTGGCATTTAGGGCTCGTCTGTTTCGCGGAATTGACCAGGAATTGGCATTTCTGAATTCCCAAAATGTTCAATTCCCTGTTTGGTTCCAAAATTAAAAATTGGAATAGGGTTATGCAAATTCTAATTTTGGGTCTTTTTGAGCATTCCACAATTCCCCCTTCAGACCAGGAATTGGAATTGAAAAGTGGAATTGGAATTGAGAGTATTATTTTGGGAAGGAAAATGCATTCTCATTTTTGTGTCAATAATGTATATTATATTGCTATAAGGATGTATATATATATGTATATATATATATATATATATATAAATGTGTGTATATATACACGAGTGTATACACACACATGTATATATATACACACGTGTGTATATACACACATGTATATCACATGTATATACACACGTGTATATGTGTGTATGTGTATATATATACACAAATGTGTGTATATATGTATATATGTGTGTATACACGTGTGTATGTGTATATATATATATACACATGTGTGTATATGTGTATATACATACATGTATGTGTATATATATGTGCGTGTATATACACACGTGTATGTGTATATATATGTGTGTATATATACACACATGTCTGTATATACATGTGTGTATATATACACACATGTGTGTATATATCAAAGTTACAAGTCTCGG
>MU220975.1:76239-119203 GCA_018584345.1 Thuja plicata | reverse complement strand
CCTTTGGCCTCTTCCAACGCCCGGTCTCACAGCGGAGTTGATGAGAGTTGGTTCTTAGCTGAGCAATAAGAATTTTAGCTCTCCAAGAAATGTTGGCTCCTATGTACGCTTTTTGGAGTTGATCACATGCGGGATTGAACTCATTGATATAGTATATTTTCTTCCTTCCAATCCCATTTCCCCAATTTCTCTTGTAAAATTTCTCCATAACGAAGACCTTTATTTCTTTGTTATTTGTGGGGCACATATTGAATTGGATATTCCATTTACTCATCCACTTGATGTTTTGTTGCATCCACGTCTTTTTTCGTTTGCACAATGTATCATTAAAGACAACGTTAGGCCATCTATCTCCTTCCATTTTTTTGATTCTTTTTAGATAACTTATGAGGCGAACCATAGCAAGTGCCTTGATAGGGGCAGCCACCATTTCACTTAGCATGATATCATATGGGACGGTGCTTTTGATTTTAAATTTGCTTGTGATCAAATGCTTTTGGATTCCCTCGATTTGCTTCCATTGTGCTATTGAAGTGCTGCTGGCCCATAATTCACACCCATAAAGAACAATAGGCAGCACAAGAAGACTAAACAAGGTTTGAATAGTTTTTTAATCCCAAACCTCCGCTTCACAACACCTGTTTTCAAGAGCATAAAATGCCTTCAATCCACCTATTGTCCTTTTATTTCTGCAGCTTGCCCAGCTTAGATTTTTGTTGAAATCAATGCTGAGATATTTATATTCCGCAACTTCCTCGAGAACGATGCCACCAAAATAAAACTCATGTCGATGCTGTTTTTTATTATTAGAGAAAGCGATAACTTTAGTCTTGCTGATATTGACCTGCATCCCTACCGTTCTGCAAAAGCGCTGAAGAGAAAATAAATGTTCTTACAAACCACAGACATATTTGGCAATCAAAATGAGATCGTCTGCATAGAGGAGCAACTTTATTACAAATTCACCTAACTGGATACCCTCACCATTTTGCATGTTTAACCACTCTACAAGTTTATCGATATATAAGCCAAACAAAGTAGGAGATAAAGGACAACCTTGTTTGACCTCGATATCACTCCTAAAACATTCCGAAATGCCAGTTGAAGTTCTGATTTTGACTTTCACCTCTTCATACATCCTATGAACATCTCCGAGATGTGTAGGAATCCCCAATTCTTCCATCTTGAGCCAAAGTTTGTCCCTAGGGACAGTGTCAAAAGCCTTTTTAAAGTCAACAAAACAACAAAAAATCTCCTTTTTCTCCCACCCTTTTTCGATAATGTGCCTTAGAGTGACACAATGATCAACCATTGAGTGTTTTGGCCTAAAACCAACTTGCCCTTTTGCACGTTTATGGTTTTCTTCTGCCCATTTGCTGATCCTAGTTTCTATCATGCTGCCAAAAAGTTTTGCAAAGAGAGGATTGATCATTATTGTCCTGTAGTTGGAGGGATTGTTGACATCGCCACTCTTAAAAAGTGGTATTGCAAGGTTGATTGTCCAATCTTTAGGAAACCCCTCTTGGTTGATATTGTTGAAGATTTCTGTAATGTGTGGTGCAAGGGTTTTCATACCCCACTTGAGATACTCTGCTTGAAGCTCAACTAAGTCTTTTGCTTTACCCACACCCAACTTCTTAATACCCATCTCTACCTCCTATACGGTGAAAAGGTTTGTAGTATTGTTGAACAAGGGTGGTTGGTCCACTCCACCTTCTTGTTCATAGAGTTTCCTAGCATAGTAAAACCATTGGGTGACTGTAATATTATTTTCAGTTTGCTTCTTCCTTGGTTGGAGTTCTTTCCAAAAAAGTTTGGGGTTATTTCTACCCAGGGAAATTAACTCCTCTCTCCTTGTGAACATAAAATCAATTTGTCTTCTTCTTTAGGATATGTTTATAAACTTTAATGTCAAGGTTTGTTTTATTTGACTCCCTTAGATTTCTCCTAGCCATCTTGCATTCCTTATCAAACCACGAATTAGCTAGAAAACAATTAGTTTCAGATTTTCTATTTTTGTTCTCTTGCATTTTGAGAGAGCCTCATGGATCAAACTTGATAACGCATGGCTATTAACAACATGCCTGTGCATATTCTTCCCCCTACAGAGTCTGTCAAGAGTAGCCCTGAAGATGTTGCCATTTTCTGAAGTTAACAAAATTCTACCTTGAGAAGGAGGTTGTTGAGGGCATTGGTTTTTTGCCCCACGCTGCCTATCCTTTGCCTAATACAAATTTACGTACAACGGTCTATGATCCGATTTGAGATCCCATATGTGTTCCCCAATTACAACTTCCTCAATTCTCTCATACAAATTTTGCGAACAAATTGTATAATCCACCACACTTGCCCCGTTGTAGGTGTTGCAAATTTAGCCAAACCATTGCAAATTATTAGATCAAAAGTGCCACATGGAGTGATCAATGCTTCCCCAAAATGATTGCAGCCTTTAGCATCTTCTTATACTCTTTCCCACTGATGTTTTCTCTTTTCTTTGAGACAAATAGGATTACCATTTTCTTTGGAGCTGAAAATATTGGCTTGACAATTTGCTGTTCTAGCATTGAAATCTCTGACAAGAAGAACATCCCCACATTGCGAAAAAACATCTTTCTTTAAGGCAGCGTAGTGGTCATTGTGATCTAAGCCACACTTTTTATAAGCTTTAGATACTTGTGGGGCAAAGTAACATGCTGCGATCTTGATAAGATAGCTCTTTTCCATGATTTTGAGCCATATGAATTGTTTATTAGAATCCGCCTTTTCCAACTGAATGACACATCCTTCCCTTTCTTCTACTAGAACCATTATGCCTTCATGGCCTTTACCATTTCCCGTTACCTCATTCCACACTGCCAGCTTCTAGTAGCCTTCCAACAATGTAGTCTTACATCCTTCGTGCTCATGTGTCTCTATGAGACAAATAATGTCTTTGCCTTCCGCAATAGGTCCTAACCCAGGCCTACGCCTCCAAGGATAACCTCTGCAATTCCCACAAACTAAACTTAAGGAAGCCTGGGCTGAACTTGATTGCTATTTGTTTAGATGTGGAATACTCAGAGTTGAGTTATTATCGCTATGAGTGAATGCTGATATTATCGTATCGCTGACTGCTGAAGTGTTTGTTGTCACATCTTTGCTGCCCACTTGCTGCTCTTCATTGGGGCGGTGACCAAAATGAGCAATAACTGCTATGCCCTTGAACATCCAAGCCCTTTTGCCTTCATTTCTAGCTGTTCCGATTTTTTCCATTTCTATCCTTTTTTCTTCTTGCTGCCTCGTAGTTAGATCCTCCTCTAAAAAGAAGCAAGAATCCCTCAAGAGCTGTTTTTTGCTCAATAAATTTTGTTTGTCACGAATACTGGGCATGACTACCTTAATGGGCCTATTTCTCTCATCATATGATTTGCCAACCCTCCATGCTTGGCAGATTTGACCTTGCCACAATAACACTTCTTGTAGGAAGTCCCTCGTTAAGTCAAGGGTGTGTTCACCTTCACCATAATCTTTTATCCCTTTGATAATTATATTGGATGCCCTAATCTGCCTTTCCTTGACCTCCCTATCTTGTGTGTTCTTCACATGAGTCTTTGCCTCCTCACCCGCACGTGCAAAGTGTTTTCTGTTTGTATCCCAAGTTTTGGTAACTTCTAAAAATCTTCTTTTCTCCTCTTCAACCTCTGCCTTTCCCAACAAACTAGCATGATATATTGGTATCTCCTTTTCGTGACATGTCTCAGTATTTGCTGTAACCTTGTTTGCTTCCAATGAAACTCTCAAATTTCGCCATTCATCCTTCATATTTTGCCATTCATTATTCATGTTCTGCCATTCAAGGTTCCCAGCTAAGAGTGTTTCTTGCAACAGTGAGATTTGAACTTTAAAGCATTGTTAGGCTGTAAGAGATATATTTGCTGCAGCCAGGACATGTATTTTGGGGCCACTTTCTTGCTCTTTAACCTCTAGAAGTTCCAACCTCTCCTTGGCCATCAAAATTTCTTGCACATATAGATCAGGCAAGAGGTGTAGAAGTAGGACTATAAATGACGGGGTCTACAAAATTACTACTGCCGCACAAACGATTGTTGCCACCTAAATGTGAAGGAGGGCACATTTTGACGCCATCTTTTTGTCTTGTCTCCTGCTTATTCACCCTCTGACCGTGCTTTTTCCTTTCATGTGACCATTTCATACAGACAAGTCTACATTTTAAAATGCCTTTAAACTGTTTAACGTTGACCCAGATATATTTCCCTGTCTTGCCAAGCGAGGCAATTTTTACTTGTCCCAAATGATTAGTTTCAAAGTGCACCAGAATTTCTTGACTGTATTTGACCAATGAAATGGTTTGTTTTCCCATTGTTTGTTTTTCCATTGACCAAAGGATCAAAAGAGACCAAAAGAAAAAGACAACTGCAAAACAAATATAAAATGAAACTTGCACACCTCGAAATTGCTTCTGTTTCACAGACTGGGTCCCTCTGGTCTAGATGCCCGCCTTGCCTCTTTCTTGCTATGGACTGGGGCCGGTTGTCGCTTTCCTGCTTAGAAACCCACCCCCGACCTGCCTTAATCAAAAACCCCGACGCTGCTTGGGCCCACTTGCCTGCCTGGGTGCCCACCTGCGAGCCCTTTCACTGCCTGCCTGGATTGGATGCTCAAGTTTGTGGACTCAATTTGAATTTGACAAGTAAAAAAAAACAGTCCAACACAAATGATATACACCAATATAGATAAATTATCAACCAACTCAAGTTAAGTATACAAGACTTTAAATCCCAACACGGGTTACCAAAACATAACCATGAAACTAAATGCAGTGAAAACTTGCAACACTTCAAATTTCATCACGGGTTAACCAGTAACGAACCCGATAAGGGTTTCTATGCATGACAAAGGAAACATAATCACGAATAACATTATTGACATGTAAATATTCCTTAAAAACAAAGACTAACAGTACCTATTAACATAAGATTAATCATGGTTGAAGATTAAACAATAAAGGGAATGAAACAATAACACTTGGTACCCTATTGAGTTACAAATTTTTTTGAATCCCGTAGGCTCTGCTTTCACAACGTTTCACTCCAACTACCATTATTTTCCATCTCAACTGTCATTATCTTGGTGTCCATAACTGTAATCACCATTCTTTGCATGCCATGCCCTCCATGGGCGATACTTGAAAGAGCTAGGGTTTACAAATGAAACCCAAACTTACAATATGCAATGAATGCCAAAATAGCAATAAGCAATAAACCTTATCTTAACATCATAAATGCCGATAAGAGTGGCATTACTAGCTTACATCTTAAATGCCATTTAATATACCATGTCGATGAAAGGCTATATAATGGAGAATGGCTACGGGGCCGACCAAAAGGCCTTCGTAGCAATACATCATACTCTTGCCAAGGTCACATTATTGACCAATGAAGATAGAAATTTGAAACCTTCATACATTTCAAATGAAATTGAAATACAAACTTAGTTACTGCATATATGAGCCAATATACCTGTAATCAATATAACCCTGCCACTTATACACGATATTGATATGGTGATCCAAATTCACTACTGTGCCACTTTTCAATATGTATCACTGTAAACTATCATACTAATCAAATTCAAACCACAAAACAAACACAATGTTACTGTATTGCCAAATGTTACTGTCACTGTAAACTGCATTCTAGTATCATGAACAACATATCACTGTAATATTCCAGGAAACCACCACCTCAATGTATCCTTAATCATGATATCATCAAAATTCAATGTAGAATGTAGTTATCATGAATCTGTCACTGTAATGTAAACACATAGTACCATACACATCCTAATATCAAGATTATTGTGTTTGGCATCATGGACAACATAGGTGAGGAGCAAAACTTTGTGTTCTGGTAAGGGCTAAGCCATCATCCTCGCAAGCTTACATTGTGGTGACAATCCTTCTGGCATTCAAGAAATATTATATGTTTTTGTTCAAGGTTTACAATGAAGTGATGTTTGTATTATCCCTAAACTAGAACCTGGTTTGAATCATCTACTTAATACTCATTGCAATATTAGACATAAAAAATGATCATTAGATGAAAAACTAGGCGGGGAACTTATAGCCATGGTATTAAGATGTAGATTTGTCAAAAAATATGCAAACTATTTGTGACAATCAAATTTGGTGCCAGATCTTAGAAATTTTAAAAATGTTGAAAAATAATAATTTTCAAGAAAAAATCTTATTATTTTGCATCTCATATCAAAATAATTTAGAAAATTATAGTACCATTACTCAAAACTAAGATTGACTGGGCAAAACAAAAGTATAAATGGAATTTGATTAATTGGGAAAGAAATACTGCATTTCCATTTGGTTAGCACAAAATAATTTTTATTTTTTGTTTTTTAAAACAAGAGTAGGGAATAATATCCAGAAATGAGGTTGAGGGTCAGCAGGGATTAGGAAATAATGCCTTGAGTGCATTATTTGTTGTGATATAGGGTGGGGTTTAGGGGTGGAAATGCCACTGCCAAACCCAAATTAAGGCCTTTTGAGGCCACATGGACTCTGTAAAGATCCTTACTAGATTTTATTCCAATTTTTCAATCACCATGAGGTTTTTGAGTTTTAGGATGGTTTCAGTTTTACCATTTTTGAACGGAGTTTGTCTTTGCATGGTAACATTCATTTTATGCATAGTAATACATAACAGAAAAACTCTTCAATATGTAAATATACATTTTCACCATGTAGACATTTGATATCAATTATATTCAAAGAAATAGAGTCCAACCTCATTTGAAGCCAATTTCAGAATTACTATAGAAATATCATTTTTCCAAAGCACTGAGACAGAATATAATATTTAATAACTCTTCAAACCACGGTAGGAATGCACAAGAATGTGAGCAATGATGAAGATTCCAAAACAAGAAGTCCGTGCCTGGAATAAGACAATGGCAACTAACATTTTTGATTTTTGCCTTCTCATTGCAACCCAGCTCAATATCTATCGTTATGTCTTTCCTGGAATAATATGGCGCTGAATTCAGTCATAACTGCCTATATTTCCTTTGTCCTTTATGTTGCAACATTCACTTGGCAAATCAATATTCACAGCGATAGTTGAAAATCTCGGACTCGGCAATAACTTGGCCGACCCAAAATTTTTGAAAAACTTGGAATCGCCCAAAACTCGGCAAAAAAATTGGCACTTTTCTCGAACATTTGATTAAATATTATAATATTATAGTATGATAATACATTATTTACTATTTATAATATTATAATTTATAATACAGTGTTTATAATTTGATTGGTAAAATATGATATAATACATATTACATATTGTAATACATATTACAATACATATTATATGACATGTCCAAAGACATTAATTATGATTAATACTTAAGAATATTAATAGATTTTTTAATTAGATTTAATCATTGTTAGTACATTAAATATAATTAGAAAATAGATCAACAAAGATTAATAGTTAAGAACTTAAGAATGTTTTATATATTACATATTCTTAACTATTAGTCCTTATCAATATATTAAAATTTTAAATATAAAACTCTTAACTATTAATCCTTATTAGTATATTTTTTAATTAAAATTAAATAATTCATTTTTATTTTAAATTGAAATTTAAATGCTAAAATATTGAACTATGATTTATTTTTGAATTTTTTTACATCAATATAATACAGTTGACGTAAGAGTTGCCAATGAAAATATAACATTTTCCTTATTTTTTAAATTCAATGAACTTGGTTGCCAAAAATTTAATCTACGATTCTGCAGGAAAATAAAAAAATTCCATCGTCATGACTTGCAGGCTTCAATCTTTACTTCCATGTTACTTGCGTCGTCTTACTTCTGTGTTACTTGCCGTCGTCTTACTTCTGTCTGCCGCTGTCTCAGACTTCCGCCGCAGTCTTATTGTGAATACATTGCAAACAACAATATCTAATATCTATTAAAATGGAAACCCTAACCGCAAATGACAAATTTTCCTGTTTGACATGACTTTTTTCAACGATTTTTTGGATGAATATATCGTGCGATATGGCAATTTTAATTAAAATCTCACTGCGATTTTTTAATAAACTCGATGCCAATTTATGGTGTGATTATATCGCCCTTCATTTTTTTGCGCGATATATCGCGAGATTGGCGATATACCGTTGGTATGTTCAACCATGTTCACAACAATAATAATGAGACGTCCCAATTAATGCAATGCTTTAATCCTTCAAATGGAGCTATATTAAGTATGAAATTTCCTTCAGCTAGCTATCCATTTTGTTGAAGGATGTGCTTTTGTGAATGAGCTTCATGCTTCAACAGATGTTGATATATGGTTCAGACAAGGAATCTTTAACAACGATATCCATATCCTCTACATAAGCTTGCACTTTTGTTGCAGAGTACCATCGCCAATAGAAAGAGACCCATGTTATATATTAAACTTAGTCAAATTATGAGTGGTCAATAACAAATTCCATTGAGTAAAAGAATTCGCTAACTCCTAGTTCCTTCATATGCACAAAGAATGTCTTCCTGTAATGAATATACGGGTGTGTGGCAAATTAAGCTCACGTTTGGAGAAAGGAAGAAATCACACCAAGAAAGAGATGAGTGACAAGAAAGAATAGTAACTGACAAGAAAGAAGAAATTCACACTGGAAGCTTCCGCAGAGTGACAAAGACCCACACCAAGGATATTGAAGGGCTGCTCCAATGCAAGAGTTCTCCACGACTATCAGAAAGAGGAATTTCACACAACTAATGGAAATAGGTCTATCCACATTCTGTCGTCCATTTAAGAAGGTTATACGGCAGTAGGTGAACTCAAATGCTCAACACCAAATTACCTAGAAAAGTTCACGACTAGGTTATTAAGACAATTGCCCAACGCTAAGGAGCATGCTAACGAATTGATCCTCAATTCTTTATAATATTGATTTCCTCCAAACAATCATATGTATAGCCGTTGAAATATTATGATTAATCATATGGAAGTACCACCCATTGTGAGCATCCTTCTTAAACTTATCATGAAGAGCCTCAATACTTGACCATTTGAGTGTAGAAAACCAATGAACTCGCTCTTGACTATATCGTCCATTGCAAATCAGGATGGGGGAAGAGCCTTGAGAATGCTACCTTGTACCTTTGAGCTATTTCAAAATCTCTATATGGGGCAAACGTTGTTGGCACAAAAAGAATCTGAGCACTATAGTATTTTGGACTCAATGTAAAAGCAAGAAGATGTAATGTGATGGTCATTGTGTTTCATCTTTCTTCAATAATTGTGTGCATTTGTTTGAAGAAAATTTCTTTAGGGTCTTGCTCTTTCTCATTTGTGATGTTTTTCATCTTCTCAACTGTTGAGTCAATGCCATCATGGATCTCTTCCAAGCATTGCTTCTCTATGTCATTATAACAAATCATGCTCAAAATGGGCTTGGTGAAACTGAGGAGATACTCCACGCGATCTTAGAAAGTGTTATCTAAGATCATCCACTTAATTGTTGCCCTCTTAGTGTTGCTTTGTGGATCAATTTTGGCTATTCACCATATTAGAAAGTGCCTTTGAAACTTTTTGAAGTTGTCTCAAATTGATTGTGTTTGAGGAGAATTGGGTCTCAACAACCTATTTAGAGATAAATAAACTAACTAAAAGCAAACTTTAAAGGAGAATCAAAGTACACATCAAATTTTTGAATATGTAAAATTTTAAAAATGCACTCCAACATATGGCGGTTTGGCGATGAACATTTGAATGTTTTCAACCTCTACATATAACTCTTTGATCCAATCAATTTTATTCCTAACATTTTGTAGCATAAGATTGAGAGAGTGGACGGCTCAAGGAGTCCAATTCTTTTTGTTTGTCAGTTATGACTTGAATAATGTTACGAGATCCCACTTTCTCAATGGATTCAATGAGAATATCAACAATAAATTAGCCATCTTTTACTTACCCCACACAATCTATGACTTTCAAAAACATTGCCTCTTTAGGGGACATTGCTATGACATTGATCAAGAACTGATTTCAGCATATTTCCACTTATCGAAAACAATGGACACCCTTTCTCAATCATAGAATCCCTTGTGGGTTTGAATGGATCTCCTACAAGCTTGACTTCCTTTCCAATAGGGTGCCACACCTTCTCATGACTTGGGTCCTTGTTCCCTTTTCGAGTCTATTTTTTCATCATTTCTCGTCAATATGGTGAGTGAACATCATTGAAAGCCAACCCTTTTGCATAAATACATCTTGCTATGTGTTGATTGGTAATGTCTCAAGTCTTATTCTGAAATGTAGTCTTCAAGGGCCCTTTGGATTTTTGTTTGTAATGGGTTCTTCACTTTTAGTAGTGGCAAAAAATGGGTGGCTTTCTACCACAACATTCGGATTAGATGGGGGAATTTGGGGCTTCATTGAGTTCATTTTCTTTGATTTTTTTTTATGCTAAGGGGTGATTTGATCTACGACTTGCTTATTCATTTGTTTGCTCTCGTCCCTTAATTTTTGCCATTACTTGCTCTATTGGCATATGTACATCCAAAGTTGGAAAACTTGGCTAGGACTTGCTTGGACTTGCAAGTCTATTGGCTCGCCAAGTCGACTCGCCACAGGCTCTTGAGCCACATGCTTGTGAGTCCTACTCTAGAACTTGGTAGTTTTGGCAGGAAATTCATGAGTCCTGAACTAGGACTCTCACGCTTGTTTGGAAATGACCAAACACTTAAAAAACACACTTTTTTTTTCATTTCTTGTAGCTCTTTGGTGTTAGTTATTTATTTTTTCACTAGTTCGAGGCCTCAAAAATTGAGTTACATTAGGAGAGGAAAGAGGAAGATGTAGATTTTATCTGGTTGTTTTTCTCATTTGGACATATCATTATATGTAATTTTGTGAACATTTGCTCAACATATTGTCACTGATGTCAAAGGTTGATGATCAAGGTCGATGATCAAGGTCGTATGAATCTTTGAGGATTATTCTAAGTAATAGAAATTTGGTTGGGCTACTTGCTTGGTTGAGCTGCTTGAGGTTCTTGAGCTGGTTGTGTCTCTACTTTAGCAGCTTGTAAGTTGCTTGCTTGTCTTTTGAATGTGCCATGTCAAATTATTATGCCATGCCAACATTTATATATTCAATGTTTGCATCCTTGTATACGATGGTTTAAATGTTAAAGCTATTCGTGGCTGAAAATTGGCTTCATGTATATACCAAGCTTCTACGTGGCTTTAAATAGCTAGGCTGTGAACTTTTCTCTTGCTGTGCGTTACTCTCAATTTGGCAGCAGTCTTAAATCATAGAAGATGTGATTTATATTTTTGGAGCGTGAGTTTATTATTTATGGATTAGGTGGTGTAAAATCTCTTATGGAGGAAAACAATTGACTGTGTGCATTAATGATTCATTATTAATTTTTGCTGGGCATTTTGGATGCAAAGTGTGATGTCCCCGATTTACCAGAGGTCTGGGGACATGTATATTAGCCCATCACTACGACTCCTGTGGGCTCATGTCTGGGTTTGGGGGTCTCTTGGTCAGAACCTACTATTTATAGTAAGTCTTCTTTTGCTAGTTTCCATTTCTGGTAAGGTGTCTGAGCAGATGGCTTGGTAGTGCATTGATCAGGATTTGGCTTGGAAATGGATAGAATTGATTATTTAAGTCTATCTTAATTAATTATATTGTGAGCTTATTATAAGTCAAATCATTAATATATTAATGATATTTCAATTGACTTATGTTGGACATGTCATTAAAGGTTGATATGTTTATTAATTATATGGTCCAAAGCATAGTTGCAAAACTCAGACTTAGCAAGCCTGAAAAAAAATCGGGAAAAACTCGACCAGTTTTTGAAAAAACTCTGGAACTTAATAAACAACTTAATTTTAATTAGAAATGCATTTTTTTGCAAAATTCAATGAGAAGATGCATCGAATGAGTTAATTAATGAGAACACAAAAGAAACAAGTTGAGTTTAGATATATATAAACACAAAGTGGGTATAAAATAACATTCTCATGCGAAATGCTGATGGCTAGAAGCCTAGAAGCAAAATAGTACTAAATAGTTTCTGTAAAACTAGAAGTAAATACATCATTACAATTACATCTTCCTCTTCCCAGCTCTAAAATGTGGGAGAGGAGCTAGAGGGCATTGGACTGGGCGTAACTGTGCCTCCTCGCTCGGTATCTTTGATGATGTGTGTGGCACGCTCTCCATCTTGGATGTAGCTCCTCCTCGGACTGGCAATGACTCCTCATCTGACTCCTCAATGTCATCCAATGTGAAACCAAATCCACCCCCCTCCTCATCCATAGCCCGCCTCTCCAAATTTGTGATGTCATCCTCTGTAAACAATGGAGGCTGCTTCTGTGCCGTCCAATCATTGTAAGGATCTATATTGTCTAAATCAATTGGACCAACTGATGCTTCTTGTGCCTTTCTTATGTGCAGCTTAAGATTATATTGCACATAGACAAGGTCATTGAGGCGTTTTTTGGGATAACTTGCTTCTCTTTGTGTGGATGGACTCAAATAACCTCCAATTGCGCTCACAATGGGATGAGCTAAAAGGTTGACATAAGATTTTGGGAGCAAATTTCTTTAGATGTGGGGTATTTCTGTTAATGTTTTCAGATTATAGCAAGGAATATACAATCTATAGAGGTCTTTCAAATACTAAGACACAAGATATAATAAATATTCTCAACTAAAGAAAGATAATCCCCGGATTTGAAGGTCTGAATTTATCCTTTTGTTGGCTTCAAATCTGCACTTTGTATTATTCAAATTAGTCCCTCAATGTTGTCCTCAATGGCTGTTATGAATCAGCTTTTGAAGGTCTTCAATTCGGTCTTCTAGGACTGCTCCAATTTGCCCTAGTTCATCCTAATTGATCTGCCTTAATTCTCCTTTTTAGGGTGCTCTAATTCTGCCCTAATTCAACCTTTAGGACTGCTTAAATTGTCCTTGAATTCTGCCCTAATTCGACCTTTAGGGCTGGTTAAATTGTCCTTGAATTCTGCCCAAGTTTTTCTGCTCTTAGTAGCCTCCAATCTGCTCTTTAATTCACTAACAAGGTCTGCTCTAGATTGGTATAATTCGCACTTCAATATCTGCTCTAGTTTGCTCTATGGATCTGCTCTTCTTCCAATTCGAACCTTGAATTTCACTTCTAAGTGATCTGAAATAAATCGCTCATGTAGAGGATGAAAATGATTAAGAATATGCAATTGTAATTCTGCTCAAGTACTTATCACATTATGTTTTTGGTGTGTTCCTTGAGCAGATCTACTCTCTTTATTTATACATAATGATGACTCCCCAAGAGTCATAACTCTTTCCCTCAAGGATTGGCCGAGTTGGTCCTTAATAATAATATATTCTTTTATATTATTTGCTCCATATTTAATTATTACAATCAATCCTTAATAATAAATATAACCTTTTATATTTATTATTATTATCCAACCCATAGTTGAAAAACTCGGACTCGACAATAACTCGGCCGACCAAAAATTTTGAAAAACTCGGAATTGCCAAAAACTCGACAATATATCGACACTTTTATCAAACATTTGAAAATATACGATTTCTTAAAATATTCCTTAAATATTATTATATTCTATAATTATAAATATATGAAATTATTATGAATAAATTAATAATAAAAAATATAGATTTATAAACCTAAATATAGATTTACCATTTATAAAATGATAATATAATAAAATTAATAAATACATAAATTTATGAAACTTATATAGATTTATTAACACATCTAAATTTCTAATATATAGATTTATCATTTATGCACATTGAATACAGATTTAATAATAAATATTTTAGAGGTAAATTTTCAATATTAATAAACTATAACTAAAGATTTATGAATAAAATAGCGGGCCCAAAAAATGTTGTCATGCAAAGTAATGGGCTCAAGCTACGGTCGCAGCCTTTGAATCTGTTATCACAAACCTAGCAAAGAAAAACTAGTTTTCAGGGGTGCCTTCGAATCTCCTTCCATCACAACTACAGAAAAAACGCGTTGCAAAGAAGTTGACAAAAACTCTAAAAATGGCTATTTCATTTTATGCGTTCAGCTAAACTCTTTTTACTACCGATTTTCTAAGAAAAATATCGCGCGATTCGCTGATTTTTTCACCTAAAAACGCCTGCGAATTTTCCTTGATATCAGCAGCGATTTATTGTGTGATTATATCTTTTAGGTTTGTGAGTCGCGATATATCGCAATATCCGCGATTTTTTCAAGCATGACTTGACCGATTTTTATCTTAATTAAATATATCAATAATATATCCAATATATTAAATATTATTATTTTTTTCTATTAAGATAGTTCATCATATACATTTAAAAAGTGAGTCCAAAATCTGAAAAATAGCTACTCACAACCCCCATAACATATACAGTTACAAAATTGGGAAGTGGTATCAAAAGTTTCTATAGCCTACACTATTCACGGTATATAGGTCTGATTATAAGATCATTATGACTATTAAGTTACAAAAAGGAAACATATGCATGCATCACTGCTGCCTATTCCCAACCATCATTCTTGTTGGCATTGTCCCTTGGGACCCATGAAATTTCAGCTTGAGTAGTATCTTGATCTCGTGCTGCTTCTGGTTCCCTTCCTATGATTACACTATTCACGGTATATAGGTCTGATTATAAGATCATTATGACTATTAAGTTACAAAAAGGAAACATATGCATGCATCACTGCTGCCTATTCCCAACCATCATTCTGGTTGGCATTGTCCCTTGGGACCCATGCAATTTCAGCCTGAGTAGTATCTTTTATCTCGTGCTGCTTCTGGTTCCCTTCCTATGATTACCCCCTGTTCATTATGAGTGACAACATCATCCACCTTTTCCCTAGGAACTAGATGGCATTTGTTCAAAAGATTGTTTAAATCTTCCACTTTAGTAGGAGCAAGGAAACTTTGGTAGTCAACAACATATTGGGCAGATTGTACCTCATCCTGTGTATCATCAGACTACCCTCCTGTACCAGCATCATGAACTTGCTCTTGGTGATGTTGAGCACCATAGACACCTGCGTCATAATATGAAAATGGGCGAGTTTAAGGTTAAACTCGGTAGGTTTCCTTTTCTCCATCTGAAAAACCTCTTTGTTCATGTCCTTCCGAAGAGTCCAAAGAATCTCATTTGTCAGTGTAAACCACAAACTATTAAGTTTAGAATCAAACATTTCAACATAACCAGCAAGAATTTCACTCCAAGAAATGTTAGGTTTACAGTTCCAAAAACAAGGGGTACTAAGAAAAATAGACCAAACCTTGCGTGCATAAAAACATTCAAATAAGAGATGTTCAAAAGTTTCAACAGAGTTACACATACTGCAAATAACAGGAGATAGACCTATGGATGACAGAACATGACCCACAACAAGCTTTTTAATTAGAAGCAACCACCTAAAACATAATTTCTTAGGTTCAGCTTTGCCCTTCCAAAAATACTCAAAGAAAAATTGCCAATTAGAAAAGGGATTAACATGCCCCCAACACTGAGACACAAGAGTGATAATAGAGGATTCCTTCATTATAGTGTTATACAGTTGTTTAGTAGTGGCAGCAGATAACAGGTTTCCATCCATCCATTTACACTTATTAAGAGTTTTCTTCTGAGAAGCAGAGATACTGAATTTGTTGCTAATGTACTCCCACGACCCTAGGTGCCCATCCACCAAGATGTCTTGTATAACCGAGATCCCTTTCAAATTCCAAAGTTTAGCAGAGCAACTTTGAGTAAGAGCCAAAGGTTTACCATTATAACACAACCCCCACCAAATAGATCTGTCCCCAACAACAAAAAATGGAGGACCCCCCACAACTCCCCTCTCTGAAATGAACTGTCTCACCTGGATCCAAGTTTTCCAGAAGGATTGGAAAATTTTAGAGCCAGACAATTTCATACTGTATTCTCCCATAATTATATCACAGATTGGAACATTCTTCCATTGTTTCCCTTTTCTAATAATAGATCTCTCAATATTACTCCTAATGAGAACTTTCCAAGGTTCATTGCTCCAGAGGGCTTTAATAATCCATTTGGCTGCCAAAGCAACTCCATGAACTTTAATGTCCTTCAGCCCCAGCCCTCCATCCCTTCTTTCCTGACAGCACCATTCCCATTTCACACAATGTCTTTTCCTATTTCCTTTTCCATTAGACCATAGGAAATCCATAAGGATCCTTTCTAACATATTTGCTTGGGAATTAGCAAACATATATGTCGAGGCATAATATATGTGATGAGCAGAAAGAACTTTTTGAACAATTTGAACTCTACCAACAATGGATAGTGACTGAGTCTGCTATTTGATGTGTTTTTTATTAATTTTTTCATAGACCCAGTCCCACATATTACCAAAATTAGGCTCCACAGAGAAGGGTATGCCAAGATATCTAACAATTTTGTTGGGCCCGACCCATTGCCAACCTTTACCTTCTAACCAAACAGGGGGATCATTTGACCAACCTAAAACAGTGGATTTATGAGGAGAAACTTTAGAGCCCGAGACTTTGCAGAATAAATTAATCCTTTCAACAACATTATCAAAATTACTTTCTGACAAACCTAGAAACATTGTTGTATCATCTGCAAATTGAACATTTATAAATACCTTTGATGGGGGGGACCTATACTCTGTGCCCTTAAGATATAGTACATAGCATCTGTAGCAATAACAAACAGTGAAGGGGCTATTGGGCATCCTTGTCTAATAGATCTCTGGAGACTTATAGGGTCAGATAGGACCCCATTAACATCAATGACTGTGGATGCATCCTTGAAAAGGATGCTAATCCATTTACAGTATAGATCTGGGAAGCCAAAAGCTTTTAGCATGCCAAGTACAAAATCCCACTCTACTCTGTCATACATAAGCTTTTTAAAAGTCTAGCAACACCATAGCCACCTCCTGCGTTGCCAGACTTTGTCCAATGTGTTGATCTTTGCCGTAAAGGCCAAAACATTAACAATTTCCACCCCAACTTTGCCACCCATCATCTGCAAAATAAAATATTAAGAAATTAGAAAGCAAAGAGAAAAGCGAAAACATAATTTATCAAATGGCAAAATTGCAAATGTTTTACCTTGGGTTTGAGTGCCTCTTGCTATCTTTGCGAGATCTAAAGAGAATAAATTACCCCTTGATTCCACATAGATTTGTTGTTCGGTCACAACAAGGTCTCTCTCCAGAATATCGAGTATCATCCTCTGAATGCATAGAGAGAGGCCCTCCATGACCTCTCCATTAGGATCTGAAAAAGAATCATCATGCCTAAAAGTTGAAACAAATACAAAGTGAAATCANTGCCTCTTGCTATCTTTGCGAGATCTAAAGAGAATAAATTACCCCTTGATTCCACATAGATTTGTTGTTCGGTCACAACAAGGTCTCTCTCTAGAATATCGAGTATCATCCTCTGAATGCATAGAGAGAGGCCCTCCATGACCTCTCCATTAGGATCTGAAAAAGAATCATCATGCCTAAAAGTTGAAACAAATACAAAGTGAAATCAAGTCTTAGTAAAATTTGAATAAGAATCATTGTACTTGAAATGGGGGTTGAGGAAGTACCCTGTTGCAGGAATGGGTTGGTGGAGCTGATTATTCCACCTATCAATAATTTCCCAAATGGGATCATATTTGAGTCTATCCCCCTTGTAGTAATTTTTTATAGATTCTTTGACCCTATCCATGGCCTGATAAAGATACCCCATTGGGGTTTGATCCCCATAAACCAAGCAAGCACAAAACTCTAACCGGGGGGCTCAGACACCTACAATTTAAATTTGAAAAATACAAATTAGTTTACAAAAAGATTAATTAATGAAGTTACTAACTTAGTATGCTACAAATTAATAATGAGAGACTTCAATCAAGAATAATTAAAAATTCAAGTTTTGAAGTTACCTTCACAATCTCAGAAGCCTTTTGCAAAAAATTGTGGTCGAAGACTATGCGCACAACAACCTCTCCTTCAACCTTCTTTGAATAATTTGAGTCAAGCCATCGTTGACTCACAAACATTTGTTTCAAAGAAGCCAATGTACCAAGAATGTTTTGAAACGTCAAGAAATTTGTTGCAAACCTTGTGACAACGGGTCTGATCAAATCTCTCTCTCATTAGTGCGCTCTTTCATCAAACTCAGAACCCAAGGGTGATTGTAGATATACTTTGTGATCCACCTTGCATCTTCCACAGCTCGAGTCACCCAATCAAGTTTTCCTATGTCCTCCAAAAGAAGGTCAAGGACGTGTTGCACAAGGTGTCCAAAAAAGAGTGGGGTGCCTCTCTTAGAGGATTTTACCTGGTATATTAGTAAAAATAATCAATAATTAGTTTCCATATTTCACCTCAAAACTAAATTAAATATCACTTATTAATATTTAATCATATGCAACATAAAATTACCTGCTGACACATGTGCCGGATTATCTATGATGATTTGTACCACATTCTCTATTCCCACCTCCATGACAACATTCTCCAACATT
This sequence comes from Thuja plicata, assembly GCA_018584345.1. Classification (NCBI taxonomy): domain Eukaryota; kingdom Viridiplantae; phylum Streptophyta; class Pinopsida; order Cupressales; family Cupressaceae; genus Thuja; species Thuja plicata. Next base: position 100,598 of record MU220975.1, on the reverse strand, counting down.
AATGCCGATGTTTGTGCATTTTTTATCTTGTTGGAGGCATCAACTGATTTCCAAAACACCACATTGTCCTCACAAGCAACCAAAAAATTAATAATGGTTCGGTTATTTCCATCTGTCCACCCATCAGAAAGAATGGTGCACCCTACTNACATTCTCCAACATTAATGCCGATGTTTGTGCATTTTTTATCTTGTTGGAGGCATCAACCGATTTCCAAAACACCACATTGTCCTCACAAGCAACCAAAAAATTAATAATGGTTCGGTTATTTCCATCTGTCCACCCATCAGAAAGAATGGTGCACCCTACTTTACTCCACTTTTTTTTTGGTCTTCTACCACTGCTCTTGCCCTATCAACATGTACGAGCAATCTACAAAATCAAAGTGAAATCATGTCTTAGTTGACAATTTTGATTTAATAAACAAGAAAAAACAATTAAAATTTAAAAATGAAATCAAGTGGATTCCGATTATTTACTAACCTCTCACTCAAATCGGTGCAAGAAGGGGCCTTGTACCCTTTTCTTGAAACTGTCATTGCGGTCACCAAATTTAGCCAATAGGGGCTCTCAAGCACACACAATGAGATGTTGAAATACCAAAAACCAGCAACAACAATATCTTTTATCTCATGTGCCTCCTTGTTCCATCCAATAGCCTCTAATGATGGTTGTGTTCCAGGTGTGTTCCTGGGCACAAAATAACTGCCTATCCCTGATGCTGATGGTGGTGAAGAAGCAGGCACTCTACTAGAGGAAGCAAAAGCACTAAAAGAGGAGGCATTCTGTTTGCGGATGCTTCGGGCACGAAAAGAGCCTACAATGCTCTCAAGTGCTTCTTCTTCTTCAATGTCAATATGAGCACCTTGAGTTTTAGCTATGGCTGCCCTCACAGCTAATCTTTCGCTCTCCCTTTGCAATTTTTTCTCTTCCCTGAGTGCAAGTATGAAATTAACAAATGTTTTTATCTCTTCTGTATTTTTGTCACAAGGATTCGCATCATGCTTCCTAATGCCTGCAAGGTGGTATTTGAGGCGGTTTATGCCTCCAGAAATTACTCTCACATCTTATGCAAATTGCCTTCCCAGGTGCATCTGGTGCTTCATAGGCATACCTCCATGTATTATCTCTAGCATTTTTAGGCCGGGTGCCTATATATCTAGAAGGGCATGGTGTTAGTGGCCACACTTCCTGTGGATTTGCCATGTTGATTTAATGGTTAACTGCTGCCCTACACATAGAAATTAAAAACACAAAATAAATATTTTAGTTAAACAATTAAACAAAGTTAGAAACTATTTAAATTAGTTTCAACTTTCAAACTTTCAATATTTTTAGACATCATTCAAAGTTTTACTTTTAAAAAAGCTAAACAAACTGCTAGGGTTTGATATTTTAAAACAAACTAGATATTCTTAAAAAAAAATAGTGATAAATTCAACAAAACTTGTCAAAATTAGTGTTGAGTCTTCTTCTAATGATTTAAAATCATTTCTAACTACTTAGGAATGATTTTGTATTCATTTAGAAGCAACAAAAAAAGAATAGAATGTTTTTAAAAAAGATAAAAACAAACTCAACAAACCTACCTAGGAATGTGATTTTTCTTGAAAAACTGGTCGAAATCCACCTTAAATCCACTCAAATCCGTGTCCAATACTTTGCAACCACCTAGCAAGGGCTTGGAAGCCCAACAAACTCCCTCACTCCCTAATCCAACAACTGCAAATAAGAAAATGAGCATGAAACTGCCGTTTTTCCCTTTTAGCGCAGGTAGAAAAATGCAGCCGAGTTTTTTTTTAAAAACTCGCCGAGTTTTTGGGAAAACTCGTCAAGTAATCGACGAGTTTTTCAGAAAAACTCAGGCGTGTTTGCTTTGCGAGTTTTTCTCTGAAAAACTCGTAGAGCTAGGAAACTCGGCGAGTCCTGCAACTATGGTCCAAAGTTTGAAGGAAATAACTTCTAAGTTATAAGTGGTGTGTTGAAGAAGATTGGGGATTTCGAGTCTTCTACTTGAAGCTGAGCCCATTTACTTAAGGCTTTGAATTTCCTTTTGGGAATCACCTATGATCATTTTCATTAGAATTGCTTGGATATCGAATTGGTTTTGGATTGAAGGATATGAGGATTTGAGTAATTTTAATTCGAATTGTAAATTCGTTCCAGTTGGTTCATCACTCTAAATTGGGTCAAGCCCAACGAATTGTGTGAGTTCTATTGAAGACAGTGCGGCATTTTTGAGAGGGATAGCACATCGGTTTAAAATTCGAACGAAGGATTCAATATTTATGTCCATCCACATTGTGGCTAGTAGTAACTGCATCTTGGGTTGGTTTTGAAGGCCAACTCCTACCTTGATATCAGCCGCATCATTATTTGCAAGTTGCGGCCAGTTCTTAGGTGTTGCGGTCAGTCGTATATATTGCTGACAACATGTTGGGGAGATCAAAGAGGTAGCGCATTTAAATTGGATACTTGTTTGCGTTGTTGATAGTTGATATCATTTCAAATAAGTGGACTTGAATTGTTTGTAATTAGGTTATGAATTATGGCACGATTTGTATCTAGCTTAATGAGAGTTAAAACCATTTGGTGCAATTGCAATCCTTTTTATATATTGAGAAAATACAAAAAAATGTGTACATATTTGCAAAGAAATATAAAAAAGATTTCTTTCCCAAGTTAAAGAGGAATTGTTGCAGTCAAATTTGAAGGAAAGAACCAGGCAGGTTCTTTACAGTGGTATCGGAGTTTTTTTCTTGCCAGCCTGCAAGGGAATTTGGGCTTAATTAATGGAAGGTGACAAATATAGACCAAGCTTTCATTACACACGTAGAGGTAGGAATTCTCCACCACCTGGTGATTAGGAACATGGGAATATGGGAGACAAAATTCCAGGTAATACAGGTAGTGATGAGGACAGAGATCTACGATAGTGTTCAAGAATATTGCATGAAGTCAGCAAGAGTTGGCGGCTGGCCAACAATTGATGGCGACTGTCTAGCAGAATCTATCAGATACTTTGTAGCGTATTTCCTTTTCTCGAGATCAGGGCAGGGATAGAGATATTAGGAGTATCTCAGCTGGTTCTCACAGGTCCAAAGTTGATTTGACAGGTACACAACATAGGCCTCTACATCCTACCTTCTTGAGACTTGAGTTTGAAATTGTTAGTTATGATAATGAGGCTTCATTTACTGATGACATATTGACTTTACATACTGAGTGGGATGCTTTACCTCGTGAAGTAAAGCAACATCTTAATTTTGACAGGTTCATGACTCAAAAGAGAGAACATTCTAAAGGTAGAATAGATGAGAGATAGCGATATGTGAATCACGAATTGAGACAAGCAACCAACAAATTAACTTTGACACATTTTGATGGGAGTGGCGAGATGACAACTAGAGCTTGGATTCACAAGCTGGACACCTACTTGTCTTTGCGTCCTATGTTTGAAGAGGACGCGATTAGATTTGCTGTTTTGCATTTAGATGGTATAGCCCATGACTGGTGGTACCATGGGTTGGTCTCCTTACACCACGATCAAATTGTGACCTATCAGGAGTTTGTGGATGGGTTAGTAGAAAGATTTGACAGGAAGGACCTAGAGTCCTATTTCAGGGAGCTAGCACAACTCAAACAGACAGACAACTTGGAGGCTTTTATTAGTGAGTTTCAGAGAGTATCAGTTATGGTTTATGATATTTCAGAGAGGAGGCGTGTTATGCTGTTTATTGAGGGGTTAGTTGAACCTCTTAGGGGTTGGGTTAAGTCATTTGACCCTACATCGTTGTAGTTGGCCATGAAAAAAGCTAGGGACTTAGAGTTTTCAGCTCCATGAAATAAATTACCTCCAAGACCATCTAATGCTTCCTATGATAATAAGGCTGCTCCAAAAGGAAGTGAAGGATCATATTTTAAGAAACCAGTGACAGGGCCCTTAGATCTAGAAACACTCATTGATTTGAAGAGAAGAAGATTGTGTTTTTATTGCAGGGGTCGCTAGGATGAAATACATGAGTGTCCATTGAAGCCTAAGGGTAGAAATAGGCATAATCCTGATTTTGAGGGGCAACAAGCTGATCATGAAGAAGAAAGTCATGAAGAAGCAGTTAACAGTGAGAAGGTGGATGAGGATTCTCACCTCAAGGTTGTATACCTCTCAAGTATGCAGAAAGAGGGATCTTTCAGGATGAGGGGCCTCTTAGCAAGGCATCGTGTCATTGCCTTGTTGGACACATGTGCCACCCATAACTTCATGAATTCACACTTGGTCTCTAGGAGAGACATACAAACAGAGGAGTTTGAGGGCATTAGAGTTAAGGTGGCTGATGGTTACACTTTGAAGTGTGACAGAATGATTTTGGATCTTCCCATGAAATTAAACAATTATGAGTTCAAAGCTGATTTTTATGCGGTTGACATGGGAGGTATTGATTTAGTTTTGGGTATGAGCTAGTTGCACTCTATTGAGGCTTTTTATCTCAGCCTTAAGGATATGGAGATGAAGTTTGAAGTTTGAAGTAGATGGTAAGAAGCATATACTCAAGGCAATCAAGGAGGAGAATTTGAAGATTGTCACTTAGATGTATACATCGTCTCATTAGCCATGCCGTAGTTGAGTGGGCAGCAGAATGCAGGATATTACCCACACTTGATGAGTCAGGGAAATCAGCTTATCACCCTGACATACAGGAGCTTAGGACTAAACACTCTAAAATGTTTAGTGATTTACCACATGGCAGGTCACTTGACAGAGATATTGAGCACATTATTGAGCTAGAGGAGGGCACCAAACCCATTATGATTACTCCTTACTGGCACCCCAAGCGCCTGAAAGATGAGATAGAGAAAACAATTTCAAAGCTGATTTCTATGTGGCATATTAGGTCAAGTAAGTCTCCCTTTGCTTCATCAGTTGTTTTGGTGAAGAAGGATGGTACCCTCAGGATGTGCATTGACTACAAGATGCTGAATCAGACGACAATTAAGAACAAGTATCCTATTCTGCGCATCAATGAATTGATAGATGAGTTGCATGGTGCATGCTTCTTTTCTAAGATTGATTTGAGATCGGGTTACCATCAAATCCGAATGCAGGAGGACATAGATAAAACAACTTTTAGATGTCACTATGGACATTTTAAGTTGTTAGTCGTGCCTTTCGGGTTGACTAATGCTCTGGCCACCTTTCAGTCTACCATGAACAAGGTCTTCCACAGTTAGTTGAGGAGATTTGTTTTGGTTTTCTTTGATGATATATTGGTTTATAGCAAGACTTCAGATGACCATCTTGCTCATTTGGATACTGTATTGGACATTCTGGATAGGGCTTCCTTGTATGCAAAGGAGTCCAAATGTGCTCTGGGAATGATTGAGTTGCTCTCCCTTGGTCATATCATCAGTGTAAATGGTGTGCGCATGGACCCTGATTAGGTTCGTGCTATTTTGTATTGGTCTACCCCTAAGAGCTTGACACAGTGCAGAGGTTTCATTGGTCTGTGTGGTTTCTATCGCGGATATGTTGCGGGGTTCTCACGACATGCAACACCTTTGACTAATTTGATCCGTAAGGGGGCTTTTGAGTGGACCTCTCAGGCACAATAGTGTTTTTGAGAAGTTCAAGTTGATTATGGCATCATGCTCGATTCTAGCGATGCCAGATTTCGCTAGACCGTTTGATTTGCATTGTGATGCTTCTGGTGAGGGCATTGGTGCGGTACTTTCCCAGGATCACCATCCTATTGTTTTTGAGAGCAGGAAGCTCAGGGTTCCTGAGAGAGCCGTTAGTGTATATGCCAAGGAAATGTTAGCCATTATGCATGCTTTGGCTAAATTCAGAGAATATTTGGTTGGTAGTAAATTTTGCATTAAAACTGATCATAACAGCCTGAAGTATTTCCTTGGGCAGCGTTATTTCAATGAGAGACAACAAAAGTGGGTTAGTAAACTACAGTCATATGATTTTGATATTTCTTATATCAAGGGTACTCAGAATGTGGTTGCTGATGCACTTTCACGGAGGCCTCATTTGTGTGCTATGACAGGGATATATGAGGATTGGAGGCATTTGATTATTGCAGAGTATGCTAGAGATTAGTGGCCAGCTGGTTTTATTGATGGGACCATACATGACAGCAGGTATACTCTTGTAAATGAGTTATTGTTGGTCTTAGGATCGAGTGTCAGGTTTGTAGTGTTGATAGCTTTCCATGATTCTCCCTTAGCAGGGCATCCTGGGTTTTTTAAAACCTATAGGCAGGTGCAGGAGAGGTTTACTTGGAAAGGCCTGAAGTATGATGCGCAAAAATATGTTAGAGTGTTCTGTTTGCCAACAGAACAAGCAGTAGCACAGATATCCAGTAGGGTTACTGTAGCCATTACCCATTCCTGGGTGGTAGTGGGAATGTATTTCCCTGGACTTCATTGTGGGCTTGCCTAAAGCTCAGGGTAGGGATTGCATTTTTGTGGTAGTGGATCGTCTTACGAAATATGCTCACTTTTTCCCAATCACTACTACTTTTTCAACCACTCAGGTTGTAGACTTATTCTTACGGGAGGTGTCTAGATTGCATGGTTTACCCCAGAATATAGTGAGTGACCGAGATAGCCGATTTATGAGTCACTTCTGGCAGGAGCTTTTCAGGTTGTGTGGGATAGAGTTGACTCCCAGTACTAGTTACCATCCTCAGACTGATGGTCAGGCTGAGATTGTTAATAAATGGGTGGAGGGCTATCTTCGGAATTATGTATTGGCTCAACAGAGAGCTTGGGTGAAGTGGATTTATTTATGTGAGTATTGCTATAATTCCAATCACCATATGTCTATTCAGATGACTCCTTTCCGGGCTCTGTATGGATATGATCCTCCTAGTTTCCTGGATTTGCTTTTCAGTGATAGCAGAGTTCCCAGTGCAGGATTTGCTGCAGGACAGTCAGGACATCATAGGGACATTGCGGGACAATATTTAGAGAGCTCAGAATCAACAAAAGCAGTATGCTGATCAGAGGAGTGTTGCCCGTTCTTTCGAGGTTGGAGATATGGTTTATTTGATGCTGCAACCCTACATACAGTCATCTATTTGGAAGACCGGAGCTGAGAAACTCAAGCCTCAGTATTATGGGCCTTTCCGTGTTGTTAGACAAGTGGGTGAGGCTGCTTATGAGTTGGATTTGCTACAGGACAACAGGGTACATAATGTTTTCCATGTATCGCACCTCAAGAAGGCATTAGGCAAGCATGTTGTTCCATCCTCTATTTTGCCACCCCTAGATGATGAGGGGAAATTGGAGTTGGGTCCTGAGGTTATTTTGGAGACTCGAGAAAGACATTTGCGACAACGAGTCATTAGAGAGTTCTTGGTGAAGTGGCATGGTTTACTTGTTGAGGATGCCACTTGGGAATCAGAGGATATTCTTCAACACACTGGTTTGCGATTGCTTGAGGACAAGCAATCTTGGAGAGGGAGGACTGTGATGTCCCGAATTTAGCAGAGGTCTGGGGACATGTATATCAACCCATCATTGCGATCCCGTGGGCTAATGTTTGGGTTTGGGGGTCTCTTGGTCAGAACTTACTATTTATAGTAAGTCTTCTTCTGCTAGTTTCCATTTCTGGTAAGGTGTCTGAGCAGATGGTTTGGCAGTGTAGTGATCAGGAGTTGGCTTGGAAATGGATAGAATTGATTAATTAAGTCTATCTTAATTAATTATATTGTGAGTTTATTATAAGTCAAATCATTAATATATTAATGATATTTCAATTGACTTATGTTGGACATGTCATTAAAGGTTGACATGTTTATTATTTTATATGGTCCAAAGTTTGAAGGAAATGACTTTTAAGCTGAGTGGTGTGTTGAAGAAGATTGGGGATTTCAAGTCTTCTACTTGAAGCTGAACCCATTTACTTAAGGCTTCGAATTTCCCTTTGGGAATCACCTATAATCATTTTCATTAAAATTGCTTGGATATCGAATCGGTTATGGATTGAAGGATATGAGGGTTTGAGTAATTGCAATTCGAATTGTAAATTCGTTCCAGCTGGTTCATCACTTTGAATTGGGTCAAGCCCAACCAACTATGTGAGTTCTATTGAAAAAAGTGCGACATTTTTGAGAGGGATAGCGTAGCAGTTTGAAATCCAAGCGAGGATTTAATATTTGTGTCCATCCACGTTGCGGCCAAGAGTAACTGCATCTCGGGTTGGTTTTGAAGGCTGACTCCTTCCTTGATATCAACCGCATCATTACTTGCAAGCTGCGGCTAGTTCTTAGGTGTTGCGGCCAGTCGTATGTATTGCGGCCAGAGTTTATATGTATTGTGGCCAGCATGCTGGGGAGATCAAAGAGGTAGCACATTTAAATTGAATGCTTGTTTGCATTGTTGATAGATGATATCATTTCAAATAAGTGGACTTAAATTGTTTGTAATTTGGTTATGAATTATGGCGTGATTTGTATCTAGCTTAATGAGAGTTAAAATCATTTGGTGCAATTGCAATCCTTTTTATATATTGAGAAAAAAATATACACATATTTGTAAAAGAAATATCAAAAACATTTCTGTCCCAAGTTAAGAGGAATTGTTGCAGTCAAATTTCAAGGAAAGAACCAAGTAGGTTCTTTACACAAAGTTAAGATGTGTGTGTTGTGCACATCTTGTTAGATGAACATATTGTTATTGGAGTCAATTGAAGTGTGTGTTGAATATCTCTTGTTTTAGACTAGGCAGTGTTTTTCGTGTTGAGCAACATTTTAAGGAGAGTGAAGTCGAGCATATTAATTGGGTGTCGTATTTTTTTTAGATAGATTTTTTTTGGTGGAGATGGGTAATGGAGGTTGCGTTAATTATTACTCACCCAGGAAGAGCGTTTCTACTGGCAAGTCATTGTTTCTGTTTCTGACTCAAGAATAAAGGTGTCGTTTTTACTGAAAAATAGATGCGAGAATGCTATGTTAAAAAAAGGGAGTGAATTTTTGGAGATGAGATTCTGCTATAGGTTTCAAAAAGGGTATGCAGGGATACGTAAGAAGTAAGTGGCTGCGTGTTTTATTTGTGTGGAATGTTTTTAGTCAAATTTTTGTGTGAAGCAACTTTCTAAGTGTGTAGTGATTGGCAGAGTTGACTGGTTTTGAGATCAAGCCTTCTTATATTGTGCTACGTGTTTTTTGAGTCATTGTTTTTGTGATGGCTGCGTGAAGGAATTGAGAGATGAGTGAAAAAGAATAAGATCCAAAAGAAACATTCTTCAAGAAACTACAAAAAATCATGATGGAGAGATGGAACAAAATGACTACTCCTTTGCGTCTCCTCTCCTTCGCATTGAGTCCCAAGTGCTATAGTCAACAACTCCTTACTGACACAAGAGTTGCCCCTTATAGATATCTTGAAGTTGCTCAAGGGTACAAGGCAGCCCCTCGCATACACTTTCACCAAGACCTATGGCTTGCAGTGAGGACTGAATTCATGAGTTTTGCACCTTATAGATATCTTGAAGTTGCTCAAGGGTACAAGGCAGCCCCTCACATACTCTTTCACCAAGACGTATGGCTTGAACATGATTCGGTATATTGACATGGATAGGCCTTGCTTGGGCGAGTTATATGATGGCATTGACTCAACAATTGAGGAAATGAAAGGCATCATAAATGAAAAAGAATAAGATCTAGAAGAAACATTTTTCAAGGAACTACAAAAAATCATGATGGAGAGGTGGAACAAAATGGGTACTCCTTTGTATCTCCTTGCCTTCGCATTGAGTCCCAAGTGCTATAGTCAATAGCTCCTTATTGACACAAGAGTTGCTCCTTATAGATATCTTGAAGTTGCTCAAGGGTACAAGGCAAGCCCTTGCATACTCTTTCACCAAGACGTATGGCTTGCAGTGAGGACTGAATTCATGAGTTTTGCACCTTATAGATATCTTGAAGTTGCTCAAGGGTACAAGGCAGCCCCTCACATACTCTTTCACCAAAACGTATGGCTTGAACATGATTTGGTATATTGACATGGATAGGCCTTGCTTGGGCGAGGTATATGATGCCATTGACTCAACAATTGAGGAAATGAAAGACATCATAAATGAAAAAGAGTAAGATCTAGAAGAAACATTCTTCAAGGAACTACAAAAAATCATGATGGAGAGATGGAACAAAATGACTACTCCTTTGCATCTCCTTGCCTTCGCATTGAGTCTCAAGTGCTGTAGTCAACAGCTCCTTACAGAAACAAGAGTTGCCCCTTATAGATATCTTGAAGTTGCTCAAGGGTACAAGGCAGCCCCTTGCATACTCTTTCACCAAGACATATGGCTTGCAGTGAGGACTAAATTTGCGACTTTTGTAAGCATAGATGATTGTGGTCTTGAAGCTCTTTTGGACAAGCATATGGTTGATGCTCATAAATGGTGGTACTTCCATGGAGAATCATACCAACATTGCAACTTGTTATCAAAATTTTATCGCAAGTTCGTTCTTAACTCTCATGATTCTTGTTGATGAATTTAATTAAATTTTTATTCATAAATCAAAACCTTTAATTTTAAAATTGAAAATCTTTATAGGTTGCCAGTTCATCTTCATTTGAGAGGAATTGGAGCAAATGCTCCTTCATTTACCCAATAAAGTGCAATAGACTACACTCCAAGAAGGTAGAGGACTTGGTCTTTGTGAATTGAAACTTGCAGCTCCTCACACACAAAGAATATCTACAAATAAGGGGAGACAAAGGAGTGGATATTGATCTAGAGCATGCCGAGTTGGATGATTCACTTTCCTGCCTTACTGCACTTGGAGTTGATGATGACCAAGAGCTACCAAGTGATCATGAGGCTGAATATGCTAGTACCATTGCCAATCCTTATGCCACTTCCAGTGGCACTTTTGTGGTTCTTCTAATTTACCACAGCATATGGAGGATGATGATATTTTTGATGATCCTTATGATATTTAAACCGTGATGTCTCATTGTTAACAGTTGACCTTATTATTTCTGAACTAAAACATTAAAATGGTGGTGCATTTTGGCGTTTTGCTATTTTATTTGGACTAAAACATTAATATATATGGTGGTGTATTATGAACTTAACTACAGCTGCATATATGTATATTTTTTTAATTTTTGGTTTTTTATATGTTTTTGTATGGATGAACCCAAACCCCCAAAACTTTTTTGACCGAACCTGTGAACCTGAACCCCGAACCCGAACTGGAACCGGCAACTTAGCCGATCAAGAAAAGACTTTTAAAGATATTAATATGGTAGTAAGAAACCAGCTTAATTTTCACTAGTGACCTAAGACTAACATGCTCAGTAAGGTTGCAAAATACCTGTAAAGATAAATCAGTGAGGGGAAACCTAAATGAAAAGGGTATAAATTTATACACTACAAAAATTGAATTTAGCTAAGAATTAATTTATGTAATTCTTGCATACTGGAACTAGAAGCCAATATAAAATCCAATTTAGAAAACTGTCCCAGATGGTATATGAGAACTACTAGTCATGGGTCAGTAGCAGCATAGTAGGATTGTCATCCACTCAATAATGCATAGTGCATGGTCTGTTAATGTCATCAATTAAGTGACCTGACCATTCAGTGCGAAAATTAGGAATGTGTAGGGGCCTATCAATACCAAAATGTGTTAACTTAAAATTTTTGAGATCTCTCACCCATAACTTATTTTAAAAATTGTTTCATACAGTGGGAATTTACAATGCTAGAAGCATACTTTAATTGATTTGTATGTGTTCTTTTAACTTGTATTAATGCAAAGTTGAGAAGAAATTGGGATTTACGGCAATGCAGAAAATTGTCTTTGCATTGCTTCCGTGTGCTCTCTTTCATAAAACCTCAAATTTGCAGCTACAGAGAAATATGCTTCTGTCCAATTTTGTGTTTCTAGTTAAAGTATTTAGGAGCTCCATAGACTCAACCAGGACCAAAGCAGAATGAGAGATTAAATCTAATTTTGCAGAATTAGTTTTTTTATAAAATTTCAATTATAGTGCCCAATCGTTTTAGAATTATCACTAAAAAGTGGAATAGTTGAGAGAAATAACATTTGATCCATTCATTTCATTGTAAAGCTTTTATGGTTTACGTTTGTCCTGTGATTATGGTTGCTTCTGCAGACACTGCAACTCCTGAGGAGGAGGAGGTATGTCGGATGATGCAAGAGTGCCTTGATCTACGAGAGAAATATGTCTTTAGAGAAAATGTTGCTCCATGGGAAAAGGAGATCATAACTGATCCTTGTACACCAAAGCGAAATCCTAATCCATTTCATTATGAGCATGAGCCAGCGAGTGAAGTAATTCTAAATTTTTGCTTGTCAAACATTTGAAATTCTTATTCAATATTACTGAATGTTCAGTCTTTCATTTACGCTTAGACATACACAGGCATTCACAAGTGTTCTGCTTGCCTACATAAAATCTTTAAACATAAAAATATATTTTTGGCTTTTCTTGAACACATTTGGTTGATTTTGCAGCATCATTTTGTAATGGAAGATGGCGTGGTACATGTTTATGCAAATAAAGATGGTGAGAAAAATAAGATTTTTTTTATACTTGTTAGGATTTGTGGATTCAAAAAGTAAATATTTAGTACAAGTTGTATTTAAAACATCATGTTTTAACTGCAGAAAATTTAGATTATGTTGTGAATTATATTTATCTGATTTTCCTAACAGATGCTGTTTGGATTTTTTAATTGCTTTCTAGCAAAGGAAGAGCTTTTTCCAGTTGCTGATTCAACAACATTCTTCACTGATTTACATCGGATCCTTAGAATCATAGCCTTAGGAAATGTTAGAACAATGTGTCATCATCGATTACGCCTTCTAGAACAGGTGAATTTGATCATGAGTTCTTGAAGAAGGATATGTTCTGAAAGAAACATCATCTTAACTTTTCAGTGTCATTTACTGAAGTAAAATTTTCCCCAATGTTTTGATTTCTCAGACATTGCATTATAGCTTTTACTACCAATGGCTGATTTCTACTGATTTCTATCTACGTATGTTTGCAGAAATTTAGTCTCCATTTGATGCTTAATGCAGACAGAGAATTTATGGCTCAGAAGAGTGCACCTCATCGTGACTTTTACAATGTTAGAAAAGTCGATACACATGTTCACCACTCAGCATGCATGAACCAGAAGCATCTGCTACGTTTTATCAAATCTAAGCTGAGGAAAGAACCTGATGAGGTGATCATTGAATGCAATCTTCTAAGTTTTCATCATAACTGGCTTAAGTCATAGGTTTTACGTTGGCAAATATAGCAATGGCGTACTATAATCTTTTGTTCTTAGTATTTCATAGCACAGATGTGCCTAGCTGTGTGGTCTTAGTTAACCTCTTCAGTTTCTGTCTCTCATGTTTCTTGTACTTGATACAGTTGGTTATCTTTCGTGATGGAAAATATCTTACTTTAAAGGAGGTATTTGAGAGCTTAGACTTGACAGGGTGAGATGGACATTAGCTTTGTCATATATAACAATTTGCAGCTAATATGTATCTTTATAATTTAAAAGGTGTATATATTTATCCATGGATTGATGATGTATATTTTGTCTTTTATGGAACAGGTATGATCTTAATGTTGATCTCCTGGATGTACATGCAGACAAGAACACTTTTCATCGATTTGATAAGTTTAATCTGAAATACAACCCTTGTGGGCAAAGTAGACTCAGAGAAATTTTCTTAAAGCAAGACAATCTCATTCAAGGTATTTTGCTTCTGGTGTTCTTTATTGAAGTTAGGAATGAAACAGAAAATATTGCTTCTCTGTCATCTTATGACATGGTGTGATTTTTTTTTTAACACTATCATTTTTGTTATTCTTTATATTTGATCATGAGAAAACCAGCAGCTTGTGGAAATCTCCAATGTTGAAACTCAAGCATGCATTTCATTGGAGTTTTAGTGATATGTGTTGTGTAAGTTGAGGCACTTCATTGACAGGTAAAAAATGAGCATGAATGGTGATCTTAACAAGCTGTTGCACAGTAACCAACTAGCGACTTTATGAGTATTTCTATTGACATATCATCCCCACTTTCTTTATAATTTGTCACTCCTTCAAAACTTCTTTCCTTTGTGATAAATTTGTTATATCCTCCACCTTACCATGTCTGTAATGCACTTGCAACAAACTCTACTAAATCATACAGTCCCCTTTGCAATTTCTTTACAGCACTAGTCTTTACAACACAGCCAATTCCCTACATGCCATATGCATCGTTCTATGTAAACTTTTGGTATATTTGGGCTCCATGGTGATTGGGAAAGGTCTTGACAACTTGGGAACAATGATGGATGAAGATCAACATCACTACAAGAAAGGTGAAGAACACCTCTGGAAGGTTTTGAAGTTGCCGTCTAAGAGAGGATAATTGGGTAGGGCAATAAAACATTTTGCTTAGTTACATCATTTGATATGTTTATTATGTTATCATTTGTGGTTTTTGGTCTATGATATTGGCCTTTGCTACAAAGGGGTATCAGGCCTTTATTGCTCTATCAGTCAATAACATCAAGTGTAACCATAATCTCCAAGCCAAGAAGATACATACAACCTCTAACAAAATATTGCGAATCAATCCTACATTGCCAACTCATCACTGTCAAAAGCTCCCATTGAAAAGTGTAACCAATGAAATGCAACCAAACTATCATGACATCGTGATTAACCACATGCTACAAGTCCCAACAAACAACTATCCATGTACTGAATCATCCATCCTCTCATCTCGAAACAAACATACTAATGTAGAAATGACCACAGACAAGGCCAACTAACTAAGTCTGGATAACCATTGAATAAAAAATTGGTGTATATAACTAGTCCACATCAGAGTCATCCCATTGCAATCATTGGGCTCCATAGCCTACAAATCGCATAACTCGTAAATCAAATCATTAAAACATGCAAACTTATCATCACATTAGTAACTTGCAAACTTGGATATCGAAGAGAATAATCTTGTGGACCACATGACTCAATCACCAAATCAAACTCTGATATGATTTGCTAATCATGTCCACAATCAAGTACCATAGTGGAGGAATAGATAAGCATCAAGAAGATAAACAACAACCTCCTAATTATCAAGTCACAACACCACCAATCACCACAAACCTGATTATGTTGTGTCAAAGCAAAGCATGTACATGTATACCCATGGCAACATAGTCAATACCAATGCTGTACCTATGCTCAACTATCATCCACATGAGACTCCAAGTCTCAAACGGTGTCCAAACATGCCCTTCAACAAAAGATAACCTGTATACTTGTCACTATCAAGGTCCAAACTCTAAAAACACCTGCAAACCTGTACTATGAAGCACAAAATTGATATTTAGTCGCAGCATCATAAATATCTCATAAAAACATTCACTAACTCAAGATTTCCCATCTCGACTCATCTGGAGTGCTCACATAGTCACACCCTGAATCATAGACATCTACAAGTGATCAAACAAATACACATGCACATAAAATTGATAAATACACAACTCTCTATACGCATAAAATTGATAAATACACAACTCTCCATATGCATTTATAATCAAAGATCCTTCTTAATAAAATCACACTCCTTATTCAACTTGGATGCACTCCCATGTGATTAATATCACATCATATCGCTGGTTCTTAATTGTAGTCTATCCTTATTTAATAAAATCTTCATTTGAATGACTCCCTATTAACGAAAATCGCGGCCTGTAGATGAAAAAAATCATTTGCCATTGACCGAAAATCATTTGCCATTGATTCGTAGCCCATTTTCATTTAAACTTAGACCTTTGGCATTGAATTTAAGCTAATACAAACCACCCAATCGGCCAATAAGATTAGTAGATTTCAAAATCGTTGCTTTTCATTAAAGAGCTCATGTCAGTTTATCATTATGACCTCTCATTAAATACTTGGCTCCCACAAACCAAAATCGAACCCCAAACATTGGCCAGATCATTGATTTTCTAGCCCCATCGTTTAATTAGTTTCTTCCCATAGGATGAAATTTTGCAATTTGGTTGCCTTTTCTCTTCTTCCATGAAATTTGAACCATTAAAATGTGACTAGCCTTATTTATAAAGTTGATCCTCCATTAAAATTCACAATTTCAAGGTATTTTGTTAAACTCGATGAGAGCTGGGCTTGACTTGTGGTTGAAATCCTTCATTTCTCTTTTAGTGGAAAGCGCTATTTACTTCGGCAAAACTGCCATACACCGAGTGGAAACCACTAGTAGGTTAGGCAAAGGCTAAATCCCAAAAGTGGAAACCGCCATACACTTAGGCAAAACCATCAAACGTCAATCAGAAACCACTAGAGAGTTAGGTGAAACCATTAATCAACAAGTGGAACTGGAAACCAGTGCCAAGTTAGGCAAAACCTCTATGCATCAAGTGGAAACCACTAGTGACTTAGGCAAATTTTGAGTTGAAATGCTAGGCTACTTAGGCAAAACATGCAATTGCTTGGTGGAAACTCACATCAACTTAGGCAAGGTTTTGCAAATGTGAAGTGGAAAACATCACCCACTTAGGCAAGCTTGAAAATGCAAAGTGGAAATTAGGCTTGACTTAGGCAAGTGCATCTAGTGAGAAGTGGAAATCACCATGGACTTAGGCAAGTGCATACAACTCGAAGTGGAAATCGACATGGACTTAGGCAAGTGCATGCGATGTGAAATGGAAAACATCACCCACTTAGGCGAGCTTGAAAATGCTAAGTGGAAATTAGGCTTGACTTAGGCAAGTGCATCTAGTGAGCAATGGAAATCACCATGGACTTAGGAAAAGTGCATACAACTCGAAGTGGAAATCGACATGGACTTAGGCAAGTGCATGTGATGTGTAGTGGAAATCATCATGGACTAAGGCGAACTTGAAGCACATGGTGGAAATTTAATCCGATTTAGTCAAAATTCATTTCAATTCAACATTGCTTTCTCACAAAAAGCTTTTTATATCCATTCATCAGTTGCCACCAATTTTTTAATATTTCTGCCAAATAGCAAATCCACACGATCAAAACACTACCATTTTTTATTACACTTCGTTAAGCCTGATTTCACTAAGTCTTGTTTTATCAATGCTCGGAGTGTTGCTCAAACTACTTGCTTCTCAAGACTAACTCTTCATTGCTGTCACTCAAATTTTGAAAATAAAGTCGCCAACCTACAACAAGCTAAACCAACAACTACAACGAAAAGAGGGGGGTCCCCATGTTTCATGGGGCAATGGTGTGAATACCTCACAACATGACAATTCTCCTGATTTGATCTTCGAAAGTTGTTCTGCGATGACATGGCTCATCTTGGGTCGTACCACAATATTGAAGGTGAACTCTTGGAGTAAGAGCAACCACCTACTCACCCTTCCTTGTATGATTGGTTTATTCACCAGGTACATCAACGCCTGATGCTCCACGGTAAAGGGAACCGCTCAGAGTATACCATGCCAAGTACTTCCCTCTCCATTGTACTGTAGTTTTGTTTGACCCTTTGAGTAGGTGGCTGACAAAGAATATGGGATGGTCCAATCCCTCCGAGCCCGCTTGTGCCAGCGTGGCACCGATGGCATAGTTGGAAGCGTCTACATGCACATGGAATTCCTTGTCCCAGTTAGGGTACACCAGGATGGGTGCACTCACCATTCATGACTTGAGCCCCTTGAATGCCTCCTCCTGTTCCATTCCCCACACGAACAATTCACCTTTCCTAGTATACTCTGAATGATATTTGAGCAGAGCCTTTGATAAATCGTCGGTAATAGCCCACGTGTCCAAGGAAAGATTTTACCCCTGTCACATCTTCCGGACTCTCCATTTGGATGATGACCCCTACCTTGTCTGGGCCTGTCTTCAATCCCTCTTTGCATACTATGTGACCCGGTAACTTACCCTGCGATACCATAAACAACACTTCTTTGGGTTTAGCACCAACTGTGCCATCTGACATCTTTCCATACATTCCTTCAGTGTTGTAAGGTGGGTCTCCTTCCCATTGTAGATATACCTATCGTCCAAGAAGGCTTTGAAGTTGGCCATTGACATTTTGTCAAATATGTTTAATATTATTCTTTGAAACGTGGCGGGGGCATTGCACAGCCCAAATGACATCCAGTTGTACGCATACACTCCATCTTCGATCACGAACATGGTTTTTAATTTGTCTTCTTCCGCAATGCTGATTTGATTGCACTCGTAAAACCTGTCCATGAACGAGTACATTTCATGCCCCGTCACCTCCTTGAATATGCTGTAGTGAATGGGATTTGGAAGGGGTCCTTAATGGTAACCGTGTTAAGGCATCTAAAATCTACACAAATCCGAATTTCGTTTGCTTCTTTCTTCAGGGAAATGATAATGGGTGAAACCCACTCACTTGTCTGTACCTTGAAAATGATGCCCGCCTCCAACATCTTTTCTATTTCCTTTTGTACTTTGGCGGCATAGTTTATATTCATACGGTAGGGCCCCTTCCGTACGGGTTGTGCACCTGGTACGAGAGGAATCCGATGGACACACAGTTCGGTAGTATTCCTTTCAAATCCTTGTCCATCCAGGCAAAAACATCTTTGTACTCTAGGAATATTCAGAATGCGGTTGTTTTGAGTACAGGGTCCCAGTCGTCCCCGACCAAGATCACCTTCGGATTGTCTTCCCCTCCCAGGTTTACCTTTGTATGTTCAGTTCCTCATACTTGATTGCCTTATCCCTCTTGAACCGATGGGCCGGTGAGTCATCCCCTCTGGCTACACCTTTGTATGCAGGGAAAGTGTCACTCTTTGTGCCCACTTCTTCAATCTCCAACGTATTGCAGCTTGGATGGAAGACTTCATAGTCCTCCATTTTCCAGTGAAACAACCCATTGAGGGAACTTGTTTCATCTTTTGAGCAATTTCATAGTTCCAATATTCCCTCGTTGTTGGGTTCCATCCCCCTCCTATGTCAAATTCCCTGCCTTCAGACTCTGAGTTTGATGCCAACTCCTAACTAATTGTCTGATTTCGCAAGTCGATGACATACTTCCTACCCTCACTCTCGATAGAGAGTGTGCTCTTCCAGTTGTGGTTTGCCTTTATCATAATCAACTAGCTCCTTCCGAGAAGGGCATCATACGCCTTCTCCTCCAACAAAATGACGACATAATCTAGAAAGAAGTGTTGTGTGCCAATAATTACCTTCTGGGCTATGAGTGTTCCAATTGGTTTGATGTCGTGCTGGTTGGCACCTACCAAATGGAAGTTTTCGTCCCAATATTTCCATTTCTACCACAACTGGTTTCCTCCCGATGCCTACTGCCAGCAACATCGAGTTAGTGGTGGGCCTGTCTTTTTGTTACTCTGTCGGCTTGCCATTGCCTTGGTCACTTGCACTGCCACCAACTATGTTGGTAATGGCCGCCTTTAATTGTGTCATGGTCTCCAGATGATTCGATATTCGTACGGGTACGATGGCTTGCAACATCTGTCTCATTATGTTCTTTTCGAACTCCGAATGTAGGGGAGTACTGGCAGTATCATGCGAAGTTCTTTCTTCCTCCATCGCCTGTTGAATATCAGACTTGGCTTCCTTCAGTCTTTCCTTTTCCGTACGGGGGTCAGGGTATGTCATCTTCTTGGCCATAAGCCTGGTGATTGCCACTACCTCCTCAGAGTTTTTTATGTCCAACATATTTACGTCTTTTTGCTTTGGATAGTCGATGACCTCATGGTTCTGCGGACCACACCATTTGCACAACAAAATTCCACTCCCTTGCCCACTGTGATATTCCCGCGCAAAGTGACCCTAACCATTACATCTTTGGCATTGGATCGTGGGTCGCCCCTTTGTGTCGTACTGGATCCGAGTTCTGGGTGTATTACTGTTGTTGTTCCCTCGCTGGTTATTGCGGTATCCACCCTACGAGGCTTTAGAGTTTGTAGTTGGCCTTGGCAGTGTGGTTAGTGGAGTTGTTGTTCTCCTTGGGTGAAGAGCACTTGTGTGCTACTGGCCTTTAAGTTGTATGGGTAGTCCTTAATGGAGTATCCCAGTACTTGATATATGTCGCAAAATGACTTCCTTGGGCAATTCACCTTCGTGTGGCCTTTGACTTTGCAGTCGTTGCACCACAATTCCTTGCCATCCTTGGCACCTTCCTCTTCTTTCTCAACCCTCAACTCCTTCATCGTCTGCATCATGTCTCTTTTGAGGGCCTGTACAGTCTTGGATTCTTCGTCGATGTTTTCATCCGTACTGTCCTTGTCGCTATTATTCTTCTTCCCTTGGGACATCCTGTTCTCACTCTCGATGTCCATTGTCCGATTGTAGGCATCACCACCTTCATTTTCTTCTGTAGCGAAGGAATTAACCCTTCGATAAACCACCTCTTTTTCAGCCCTTGGGCTCGTTGGTTTTCTAACTTACTAAGCAACTCTCTCAGCCTATGATTGTAGGCCCATATATTCTCATTCTTTCCTTGTCTTGTGTTATTGATTTCTGCCACTATCTCGTTGTCATCTCTTAGCAGTTTAAATTCTTCTTTGAATGCTCTCTTTAAGTCATCCCACGTTGTTTTGTGTGCTCTCGGTAAGCCTATGTACCAGTTGATGGTAATTCCCCGTAGGGTGGTAGGGAATGCATTCAACCAATAGTCATGATCATCCTCGCCATTGGTCCCATATAGTCATTCAAGTCTTGCAATGGCAGTCAGAATCCTCTGATCCATCCCCTGTGATTATAGGGAACTTTTGCTTCTTTGGGGTGTTCACCATCTTTCTGGCTCCGTTGGCACCATGTGTGTCGAACCAGAATGGAGTGGCTGTTTGTCTGCGTTCTTGTGCCTCACTTGCAGTCTCGGCCATGTGGGAGCTCTTAACACGTCCACCTGCATCGTCCACACCTTGGTCACCTCCCTTGTGCCGATACTCTCTTGTACCCAAAGTCTTTGGTTCTGGACCCCCTATCCTTGGTTCCTCTGATATGAATAAGTTCTCGATACCAAGATAATGTTCTCGAATAATTTAGCTACCTCACTCTCGAGGTTTCTCTCCATGTTGTTTTTGTCGAGTGCAAAGTGGACTAACAGTTCACTCTGTGTGGAGTTGGACTTTGANTCTGGACCCCCTATCCTTGGTTCCTCTGATATGAATAAGTTCTCGATACCAAGATAATGTTCTCGAATAATTTAGCTACCTCACTCTCGAGGTTTCTCTCCACGTTGTTTTTGTCGAGTGCAAAGTGGACTAACAGTTCACTCTGTGTGGAGTTGGACTTTGAGTCTTCCTCGTCGACGGGGAGTGGTAGGTTCCTGGAAATCTCCTCCCACTCGCGCCACGTACGATGTGTCTTGCCCTTCTTGTTGGGGGTCTCCAACCTCTCTCTACTCAGGCTTCGACTGACACTATGACTTTTGCTTTGTGGTGGGCTAAAGGACTCCTCGATGATTCTCTGTAACTGTCGTCACCTTTTACTCTGCTCCTTGATTGAGAGAGATCTTCTCACTGATGCTTCTACTTTGCTCCCTTCTTCTTCTCTCTAATGGTACTTCTTCTTCTATCTTTGTTTGGCAAAAGGGGCATGAATTGATGGAATTGTTGGATGTACAACATCTGTTTGTGTCATGCTCTTCCTCCTCCCTCCGGTTCCTTTCCTCTTACCATTGTAGTATTTGTTGCTGGCCTTGCTCCCTTTGTTTTTCCTCCTGCTATTCTTGCACCTCAATCAGGTTACAGGCCAACAATTTGGGAATACTGTCGAGGAGATCGTAGACAGTCGGCCGCACTATGAGTTCCTCCCATACCGTGCCTCTAGGGACTACTCTCTCGAGCTTCCCTCTACACGTACTGGTCAATCGAAACTTCCCACGCATGTAGCGAGTCCTTTGTTAGTTGATCCTCTTGAGTTTCTTCCCTATTGTCTTCGACGTCACTGTCAGTTACCAACACTCCTTGATTGAACATGCAGCGCATTATTACGCCATCCCGCTTGTTGGCCTTCCTTCAGATATCCAGGTTTGACCAGGCAACGACGCCAAAATGTTTACTCCCTTTGGGGTATATGTTTATTACTCAGAGTAAACAAAAATATAAACAGAATATAAAGAACATATCAATTCATACATAACACATGCAACCGTGAATAGGCAAAGAGATATATCTTTTCATTCCATGTAATGTCTATACAATGCTAGTTTGTTCTCGATACCAACTTACAATATAAAGCGCTTGATTGTTGGTTAAGAGTGCCAACCGTTGCTTCCCTACAACTACCCGAGAACCAACTTGTCATTACATTGCCTAATACACAACAAAATATAAATTATAACATACTTTATTATAATTGGCGAAACTATTGCCAACAAGAGAACTATCTAGGAGTCTCAAGCAGAGGCTCAAGATTCACTTAATGATGTTAGTGAGATGATTGACAACTATTTGATATACAAAAGGTGATGTTTGAGAAGGGGCATCTTGAAGAAGTAATTATTCTAGTACCCACTACAACTGAGCACCAAGCTTTTTAATTGCCAAGTATGCTTTGACTTCACATACAATCCATTTTAACCTTAGGTGTGATATTCCCTGTTTGTAATAAGAATTTAATGAATAAATAAATAATTAAGTGGTTAAAAGAATATATTAACTATATGTTGATCAATCATATCAATCAATGTTATTATTGAAATAGTTGTTAATTGAATATATCAATCATATATATATGTTGATCATTATTTAATTATTAATTAATAAATAAATAAATAATTATTAATTAATAAACAAACAATTAAATATTGATCATTAAATATAATTGTTAATTAATAAATAAATAACTAATATTTCACTGCAGCCACTGGAACCTTATCGGGCATGACATGTCAGATTCCAACGAGAAGCAGCGGTGCCATCAACCTGCAAAAAAATATATTTGGGAGTATCGATATGAGTAAGGAGACATTGAGTTTATTAGTCACGTCAGCCAATATGATTAAGGTTACCATCTGGGATTAGCCAAGTCAGCCAATACCGTCTGAAGACATCGTATGGGCACGATGTAGAGTTTGACTAATAGTCATACTCTAGAAAGATACGATTAATAATAGTTATGCATATAGAAAGGGGTACGATGAGATTAATAAACCAAACAGCATAAGTCTTAGTTGACAAATGTTAAGTTTTTAGGATAGCTGCAAATGTAATATCACTCTATGTTGTATGTGTTTTCCAAATGCAACAATCTCTCTTTCATTTATATTGGGAATGGGGCTAGGAGAGACATGTCCCTTCATGGGACATGTCTATTCATTATTATTTATAAGAAAAGACATGCCTCTTCCCATTAATTATAATTTAATCAATCTTATAATGTTTCATCAATCAATTATTAATCAAGAATAATATAATAATTAAATATTAAATTTCATATGATTAATAATAATATAAAATATATATTATATTATTATTAATCAACATGTATTATATATAGTCTAATGATCATACGACTGAAGCTACAAACATTAACACTCCCTCTTAGCTAGGGAGGATGATCAAACATAATGTGTACTGGTCTCATGTGACAACACTTATGGCCCTAACCATAGCTATACAAAACATAAACACTCCCTCTTAGCGAGGGAGGATAAATCACTCCAATGTCAACACTTATATGACACTTGATAACATCAATCATATGATGTAAGCAATAAAAGTATCATCCTCATGATGTAATCAATAGAAACATAGTCTCAAGATTTGGATTGCCTCCATCGACGATTCTATCCACAAGCTCTTAGGTGGATTGACTCCATCGACAATTCTATCCACAAGCTCGTAGGCGGATTTCCTCAATCGGCAATTCTATCCATAAGCTCTCAAGTGGATTGCCTCCATTGGCGATTCTATCCACAAACTCACGAGCTTTAGAGTGGATTGCCTCCATCGGTGATTCTATCCACAAGCTCTCATGTGGATTGCCTCCATCGGCGATTCTATCCACAAACTCACGAGCTTTAGAGTGGATTGCCTCCATCGACGATTCTATCCACAAGTTCCCGGGTGGATTGCCTCAATCGGCGATTCTATCCAAAAGCTCTCGTGTGGATTGCCTCCATCGGCGATTCTATCCACAAACTCATGAGCTCGTATGGATTGCCTCAATCGGCGATTCTATCCACAAGCTCTCGTCTAGATTGCCTCAATCGGTGATTCTATCCACAAACTTACAAGCTTTAATGTGGATTGCCTCAATCGGTGATTCTATCCACAAGTTCTATCTATTATGATCTGTTTCAGCCATCACAAGATGTCTATCACAATAGAAGGTCAAGTTATTGTAAGATCGTCACCTTT
>MU220975.1:44126-76189 GCA_018584345.1 Thuja plicata | reverse complement strand
CAAGTGATAATCATTTGGAAGTCGTCACTTCCTCATGATGTACACAGGGGGCAGGCCCATTAAAAATATGGAGTCACACACATGACATCCATCATGCCTCAACGCAGAGGGTGAAAACAAGGGATTTTACCTTGAACTTCTCTTATAGAGAAGAACTCATTGAGAAGATATTAATTTGTTGATCATCCAAGATTTTTTAAGATGAACCGTTAGACTCCCTCTGAGTCTGATATCAATCTTCTTAGCTCCTCTTCCAAAGTTACCTCTGAAGATTCAGACTCCCTCTGAAAACAATTTCTTGTGCTTCTGTCCTGAAGGTATGTCAGACAGAGATTACAAATAACTTATAAACTAAACTATCTCATACAGAAATACCAAAGATAGAAGCATACAAGATTTTACTAGCCAATATTATAACATAAATTTCAAACTCAATAATTCATGTGCATTAATAAAACATGGAATACTTATTTTAAGTTTCAAATATTTCCTTTTGTAAGGCAAGCCCATATAGGAAATATCAACTGTCATTTGAAGTTGTTTGTGGAGGGCACGCTGCAGGAGATCATAATGTTATTCATGCTAGCCATGTCGACGACCTTCATGTAGAGTGACAATCTAGAGTGGATGATCACCATTTTCTCACTCTCCACTAAGTATGGTTCAAATGGAAATGTAACATTGGTTATTATTCCCCCCACAATGTACAATTCCCACTCTTATATCGTTGAACAATACTCATGTCTTCTTGTTAAATGACTTGATTGCTCCAAAAGAGTTGAAACTCTATAATTCTTCTCTTATTTTATTTTTCTATAAAGAGACACACTTCCTTGAATACATTTTTCTTTGTTAATGCTTGACCACGATCATAACAAATTAATATATCTCTTTAATGAAAGCTACTTTCAGGAATTTCACATAGACCCGCATGCAGTCCGTCATAACTTTTGAACCCCATACTATCTCTCCAATCACTCCGCTGGAATTCTTCAAAATTACGTTTTCCCCAACATATCCGAAATTTAGAAAAATCCAACGGTGGATTTGAGAGATATGGTCCCTTTACCGAGACTGTATTTTCTAAGACAATCACACATTCACCATCAACAAACTACTCACTTACATTTGCAGTCTGGCTCTGATACCATGTTAAGTTTTTAGGATAGCTGCAAATGTAATATCACTCTATGTTGTATGTGTTTTCCAAATGCAACAATCTCTCTTTCATTTATATTGGAAATGGGGCTAGGAGAGACATGTCCCTTAATGGGACATGTCTATTCATTATTATTTATAAAAAAAGACATGCATGCCTCTTCCCATTAATTATAATTTAATCAATCTTATAATGTTTCATCAATCAATTATTAATTAAGAATAATATAATAATCAAATATTAAATTTCATATGATTAATAATAATATAAAATATATATTATATTATTATTAATCAACATGTATTATATATGTTCTAATGATCATACGACTGAAGCTACAAACATTAACAACAAACAAATGTTATGAAGTGATGCAATCTTAGATCATTATGAGACATATCATTTGGAATACAACCGATCCCTTCAGAATTACAAGATATATAAGGAAATTAAACTCAAGGAGGGAAATGATGGATTGGAGGACAAGGATATCTCAGCACTGGATACAGAGTAATAATTACTCATCAAGTGACAGCAGGTATAATTTAATACAGTATACGTACAGTACATATTATATGGGCGTAGTCGTATTCTGCAAGCAAACCTGTTTCAGACTGTAAGTCTGAAACCAGCAGCAGTATAAGCCATTGTGACTGGTACGTAGAATGTTCTGATATATTGGCAAGGATATAAATAAATAATATCAGAACATCAACATTTAGAATCTATATATATATATATATATATACCTGCTCAAGCCGTATTACCATTTTAGTGTCTGAGAAGGGAGGACAGAGGTGTTTCCAGGGAGAGGCCTGTCTAAATCCAGCCAATAAGGTTGATTCCCAAGATAGGGTAGGGATCAGCGTCCCTTAGAACCTTGCAGGCATAGTCCCATGATAGGATAAGGGCTTGGATCTGTAAACTTCGAGGGAAACCTATTGTGATTGGTATCTAAGCAACTTGGTTACATTCAAATCTTCTTCTTCTCGAACTGAAATGATAATAAGGGTAGCATGGACATTAGGGATCATAAATAGTAAGATTACTGATATGTTTGGTGAATGTATAGCTTTCCGTACTTAAATTATGGAATAGCATAATTTTAATCAATATGTCTTGATCAATTCAGTTTAAGTATATTAAATAAAAGATAATTATGGTTATATCAGGTATAAACCTAGCAGGGGACATTACACTAGGTCCTAGATGACAGTTTTGGTCCACGCTGAAGTCACCCCTATAACCTGGCTTTCCCTTTGCGGTGGCCAACGTGTCTGATCCACGCCAAACATGATGCCCTCCGAGTTTGGAAGGTGTAATCAAAGGCTGAAGGGACACCATTATTATATTGGAAGTCAACAGCAGCTTAAAGAAGAAGATAAAAATAAAATAAATAATTGGAAGAAGAAAATGAACTTGCCTTACTTACATTCACTGACCTCACTGATTGGAGAGAATGCATGCTGTGCCCTTCTTCTCCATATGCATGATGCTGATGTGCCTCACTTTTGTATGTGAACCTCACTTGGGTTTTTGAAGTGTCATATATTTGTTTCATCAATGAACTAGCATGATTAAATCCTTTGTGCAAGACTAATGTCCTGAAACGGTGTAGTGCTTGATGGAGATGATATGGCCTTTGTGAGATGGATGACACTATGTGAATGAATGGGTGAGCTGATAAGATGCAATGCTTATGACCTCAAATTCAAAGTTCTTGTTTGATGAATGCATACTTAATGAATAGTTGAATTGAGTGATTGTAACGTAATGCGATCATTGAATTAAAATAAGATGACTGCAATGCAAATCATGACTAAATATAAAACGTCTGTAATGTAAATATAACCCAGATGAAGAATCTTATCGTAAATTCTTATACACCGACTTTCTAGAAAAGCTTTTTGCAGCTTCATTTTCAAGTTATCTCTTACAGTACTCTATATTTGCCTATTAGATTGTTTTTCTTCATTTCTCTGCTACTACTCTTGTTGATTTTAGATGCTAATTCAAGCACATTTCCTTTTTTATATATATCTAGTATATTTGAAGTAGAAAATTCAATGTCGCAAGGTGTCATATCTTTTGATATGCTTTGTATCTAGTAGCAAACAAACATGTTTATTTGTATATGCTTTCTAGCTATGTTGAAAATATTTAAAGTATCGGAATTCAGTGATCATACAGTGATGTTATTATTATTTCTATGGATGGCTACCTGAATAGCTTTTGATTTTTTAAACATTGCTGTTCAATGCAGAATATGAAAATACCGTTTTCTGAATTCATGCATGTTACTTTAACATTCTGAAGCGATTTGGCAGGTTTTAAAGCCTTGTGTCCTAATTGGCATTTCCTTATCTTTTGTAGCTTAAAAATAAAAGGTTATCTGCAAATATTAATTTTGTGTATTTCAGGTCGCTTTCTTGCTGAGCTAACAAATCAAGTATTGTTTGATCTTGTGGCAAGTAAATACCAGGTTGGTTTTTAGTCTAAAGAAGGAATTCTTGAGTTTGTGCAATATCTTCCTTTTGTATGCTAAAAGTAAATATCTTAGCAAATTTATGATAATTAAACCCTTTCAATTTAGTGTAGTACATTTTGGTTTATTCTACCTTTCTTCTGTTCTCATTCTTTTTGACCATTACGTTTTATTGTTTATCAGCCCTTTTAATGTCTAAAATGTACTTAGTGGAAGTAGAACCTAGAATTTTTTATCATGTAGAGCTTTTTGAGACAATGGATTATTATTGACGGAAATTCCAAATATCTGGCAACTTGCCTAATTTATTTACTTTCTTTGTAAATGATATCACATGGATATCATTTTGATTTTATCCGACTTGTTTCCATCTGAGTTGATCATCATGCCAGTTTTACCAGTGCTTTGTATTGCATATATGTATTTTATAGAAAAAAAATATCTACAAATGATATGAAAACCATCCTTCTATTTGATGCAGATGGCAGAATATAGGATATCAGTTTATGGAAGGAAACAGAGTGAGTGGGACCAGCTGGCAAGCTGGTTTGTTAACAATGATATATATAGTGAAAATGCTATTTGGCTAATTCAGGTTTGTTCATGAATTTTTCACGTCTTGACCTAAATTTATTTTAGAGTCCTAGGATATTGTAGATTTATTTCACATCAGTGTTCCATGGGGATATTGTAGATATATTTCAAAATTCACATTGACTTGTAAATTGTAAATTGTCTGTGATTCTCATGCATAACCAACTTCTATTACCCAAAAATGAAAATTTGCTCCTCACAGGATATGGATGGTATAAACGCCTATGTTGTTATGCGAAATTTGAGTTTGAGAAAATGGCTTATTATTTATACAAAACTGTTGCCTTTATGTAGCAATAAGTAAAGCGATCTTGTTTATGAGTTTATTTATAAGAGGCAAAAATATCTTGTGTATTTTATCCTTAGAAATTTGATTCAAGCTCTAATTGTTTGGGGTTTTTGAACTTTGAAAGCTGATTTTGGAGATGTTGTTAGATGACTATAGGCCTTGATTTCTGTATTTGCGCATCTTTGATTATTAAAGCATTCATCTTTGGTGTAGTAAACTTAGTTTTGTCTTTTTTCTATTTCAGTTACCTCGATTATACAATGTATACAAAGGAATGGGAATCGTTACATCTTTCCAGAATATGTTGGATAACATTTTTATTCCTCTTTTTGAGGTTACAATTGACCCTAGTTCTCATCCTCAACTACACGTCTTCTTGAAACAGGTGAGCATTGTATATTCTTTTTCATGTCATCATTAACTAAATGATTTTGATTCTGGGGGAAGATAATATAAAAGCCATCTAAAAATATCTGTTGTATATCACCTTGAAGAACTAGCCTTCTCATATTTTCTATTAGTGTTGGCATGCCCTATCTTGCTAATTTGAATGCAGACATTTCTTTGTAACAAATGCAACTCCAAACACTATAGTATGGGACTAAGAATATGTTAATGATAGATATGGCTGATTAGGTCAGAAACTTGGCAAGTTCGATCTGGTTGTTAAGGAGGTAGCATTGGAGAGAGGTTTCATTTAGATTTTATATGCTACCCATTTTTCAAGTCATTTTTTTTCATAATTCTTCCCACAAAAACTGAAAAGTTGCTTAAAGTTCTTGGAGAAACCTTTTTCTAGATAAAAGGAGTATATTTTGTTTGTTTTGCAATCTGTAATCTCAGTTATCGAAATGTTCCTTTTTATTGTTTGACAATAATAATAAATTTTGGTGGCTACAAGAACTCTTGCCTTAACGGTGGCTATGTCATTAGATGGGGTAGTGCATGGAATGAATAGGTAACAGCAAAGAACACTTGGTCTGAAGTAGACAGTAAATCCTAGAGAAGCTGGTAATTTTTAATTGTACAAATATTCAATGTTAAGTTGATTGTGATCTTTTGCTTCCAGTATGAATAAATGATAAGTGTCACGCTTCTTTGATGTATTTGTAATACATGGTATCCTATGAATAAGCAACTATGTGACAAGTGTCTTGTCTACACTTTTCTGGCACAGCATAGTGTGGCTAGAGGGTGGCTGTGCGTCATTGCTATTATAATGCTGAGTTATATTGTCTGGATGGTGACCTTTCAAATGTCTGCATGCAACTGATATAACCCAGAATCGGCCTTTATTTCACAGGGAATGGTTTGACCTTTCAAATGTCTGCATGCAACTAATATAACCCATAATCGGCCTTTATTTCACAGGGAATGGTTTGCTATATCATCATGACAATCAAAGACATAGGAGAGGGGCTAGTGAAAGCTCCCAAGTCAAAATAGGAAGAAGGAAGATGAGAACTTTAGGACAGGCAACTAGACAAAACATCGATGTCAAAACTGATGTATGAGGATGGGCGAGAAATGTCCCCTGGGCCTCCCGGAGCTGCTGAAAATTAGGGATGTGTCTTTGAAAGTATGTTATAAAGGTGTGTGACATTCCAGGGATGTCTGGCTGCTTCCAGGACAGCATAAAATGTCTTAGATGCCTATTAACTATTTCAGGGATGGCTAGACATCCCTGCAACTGTCAGTCTTAATTTAGAGAAAAAAGGGCAAAAAAGTGGGCATGACTCAGTTTTAGAAGCTGATATTGATATTGCTTTTTTATGTCTTGCTGCTATGCTGATGTTATCTCAGGCCATATTTTTGAAAAACCCGAACTCCTATGTCCTGCATATTGTCATTCCTTTGATAAAATAATGTGGTGGAGTTTACAAATTATTTTACATTAAAATCTAATATTTAATTCTTTTAAAGAATTAAATATTATTTTTGGTGAAAAATAATTTATCTTATCTTACATACTAAATAAATTAAACCTATTCAAGAATTAATTTAAAAGGCTTGTAGAAGGAAATATAGGTGCTCGTGAAAATAAGTTACATAGCTTTTGTCTCTAAGGTGAATTAATTCTTTTAAGAATTAATCATTACAATGTGCAAAATATGTTGTAAATAACTATGTAAGATTCTTGTGAAAGGGAGTTATAAATGGGGTAAGAAGAATTTACGGGTAGTTACCCAACTACTTAGCTGGAATTCTTTAAAAGGGAAAATTTTTCGATGTAAAAAGGGGGATTGTCTTCCTCTCGGGAAAAAAGACATTTGTAACCAGGAATTGAAATATTTTCTTAAAAGTTGAAATATTTGCTTAGTAATTGGAGAATGATGGATTTCCTCATGAATTTGTTTCTTTGAAGTAGTCTGTGTGCTATGTCAGAGGGAGTGACTTGTGTGTCACATTTTGGAGGAATATTGATGAACTGTGTTTTATCAATATTTGAAATTATTCTGTTGAAGATTATAAGAATATTTTAAGTCTGTGTGCTTTGGATATTCAAATATTTTTGATATTTGCAAGTATCTATTTCAAGTTCTCATATTATTCATACAAAATTTATTAATTTGTAATTTTTCATACTGGTTGCAATTATTTGTTTCTCAGAGAGGAGTGATTAAATTAAATACACATTTGAATTTGAGGGAGCTGCCGCTTGTTGAAGCAGAGGAAAATCATTCTTTTCATAATGATTTATCCAATGTTGCAAGGTTTTGTCACTGTCCATTGGGCAAGATTGGTGAAGAAAGCAGTGACAAATTTGTTTGCTAACAGCTGATTATTGGACATCTTGTAGCATTCGAGCCTTTTGCTATTAGCTATTTGTAATGAAAACAGTGAATTTTTGTTCATGCTATACTTGAATCAATGAAAGCATTGAAGATTGAATCTTAATTTTGATGCATTATGAGAATTTCTAAACTTGAATCTCTATTTGACTGGTTTGGGTTCAACGGTTTCTTGATTTTTAACTTCCATTCCGTACAGCTGGACTTGCCAGACCATAGTAGTATTCGATTCACATGTTTTTAAAATATAAATGAAATTCAATTACCCAGGTTTTAAATGAGAAAGACTTGCCAAAAAAATCAGAATTAAAAACAGACAAAAACTAATTTTGTTCTTTCATTTCAAATATAGTGTGTAAAGATAAAAAAGTACATTATACATTATAAGATTGCTAACCATTAAAAATTGCATTGGACTTAAAAAAAATCTGTATTACTTTCACTTAGGGGGTTCATATAAATAGCATATGGCTGGCCTAAAATAGTAGGCGATTCTGTTGTGCCATTTGGTTTACCATTTTAGGTGCAACCCTGTTTTTTCACCTATACCTCATTGAGGAATAACTTAAAAGAAAAACTCTCATTCTGATTTTAAATCTAACTTCTATATGAGATGCGTTCAAAAGTATAACTTAAACAAAGTTTAGGATACCCTTAAACCTCTACCAAAAATATTAAATCTGCCTTTGCTCCATATTTTTCTCGTAGTGTAAAAGTGAGCTAAAAGAAATAATATGTAAAAAATCAAACTTTTTGAAAATATCAAGAAATGGAACGGCGATTGTGATGATTTGTGATTACTTGAGGTTAATTGTGGCCATTTTGAGAGTAATGCTACCATGGGCCATGGTAGATAAATGCAAAGAGGGGAGGGGGGAGGGATTGGAGGAGAGGAAGATAATTCTAAAAACATTTTAATCAAACACGGAACACACCTGATATTGATAACTCAATCTCAATTATCAAACATTAAAAATGAATCAGAATGGTTTATATTAGTGCAGTTGTATGTGGAAAATCAATACAAATTATCATATTGCTCCTGATCAAGGGCATCAACGACGTAATCTGGTTGGTGGAACTAGAAGGCAATACCATTGTCACTCCCACTAGCTGCAGAATGCAAGTCCTGTTTAGCAGCTTCATGCCCCTTGTCTTTGATTGAGAATAAGGAAAGCTATTATATGGGGAGAATTAGGTTTTTTCCCCTTTACTTTAAAAAATGGCTTGGTTTTTATCTTAAGTGGGCCCTCTCTCAATTTTGCTCTTGGCTTGTAGATTTAGCCCTAGTACATTTGAACATACCTAGGCCAAATCAACAGGACTAGGACAAGCCCTTGGCACCCATGCCAAACTCAGTCCAAGATTGATAACCACTACAAATCAGCATAAGTTTGGCCACGGTTCTTCCAGACCTTGTAACAAAGTTGAAACTTGATGTCATGTACTGTTATAAACTTATATGGGTGAATTCTCTCTATTTATGCATAAACTTTCTATGCCCATACTTGTCCAAAAGCAATACCATCTTGGCAATGCCACTACTGTCCAAGACACACATCACACTGTTTCTGTCCTAGACATACCGTAGAACACAGGGAATATGGGAGAACTTAAGACGGACAATATGAAGTATCAAGTCAAAAAACCTTAGTAACACTGCCCTGGGGAAGGGGGGACGTCGAAACAAGGGGACAAGTTTTCGGGGAGGGGGGATAGAGGGGCCNTTTTGGGACGGCAGGGGGACGGCGGCGGGGGACCAGCCCCGTGTGTATATACTATATACTATATACTATATACCATAGTAGCATAAATTGTTTTGGGAAAAAATTGGCAAATGAGGAGTAGAATTTTTTGAAAAAATCGGATTTACAAAAAAGGGTAAAAACTTGAAGAAAAACAGTCAAAAATGACTTTTAAAAAAAATTAAAGGGCATTTCCACGTCATAGATATATTGACAGAAAATAAAATATAGAGTTGAACATGTAAATTGTAGAGAAAAGTTTTTCATCATTTATAGCCATATCGCTGGTTACTAAATTGAATATGTTTTGGAGTTGGTCTAATATTTTTTGTTAGTAAATTCAATACTAATTTGCAGACTTCGGGAAATGCACTTGATCCAAGTACAATAGTACAACTACAAACTTATACAAAAATCTAAAAAAATATACATCAAAATGCATGTAAAATTTATACAAAATATATACAGAAATTTTGTATATTTTGTATATATAGTTTCTTTATACAATAATATTTTTCTGTATATTTTCTTTTTTATATTTCTGTATATATTTTTTCTATATTATACAGAAAAATATTTCACATGTTTATTACAAAAATACAAAGTTGCCGGTTTGGATTCGGGTTCAGATGCGGGTTCAAGATTCGGGTTCGAAATTCGTTCAAAAGTTTTCTGGGGTGGGTTCGAATTCGTTTTGGGTTCGTTCGTACAAAAACATATGTTGTGTGCGTGTGTGTCTTCGTGTGTGTGTGTGTGCAATAGCAAATAAGTTTGTGTGTGTGTGTGTGTGCAGCAGCAAATAAGTTCATACACCAGTATGCTAATAGTAAAGCAACATAGCAAAATACACCACCATATATATTAATGTTTGTGTGTGTGTGTGTGCAGTAGCAAATAAGTTCATACACCACTATGCTAATAGTAAAGCAACATAACAAAATACACCACGATATATATTAATGTTTTAGTCCAAATTCACCATAAAAATGGTAAAACTTGTGTCGGGTTCGTCTGACAGAATTTGGGCAGACTTTTGCAAGAATGTGATAAGGACCAGACTTTTGCAAGAACCAGACCAGACTTTGGGGTTGCTAGGGAAGAATTTGGTAACTTAGCAAAAATATATAGGAGAAACTGAAAGTATATACAGAAATATTAATGTAAAATATTTGTGTATATTTTACAGAAATATATAGAGAAAATATATATAGTAAAATAAAAATATAAAAATAAACATATATATTTACTGCATATCAATATGATAAAGTCGAACAAAATACCTGGCTCCAAGAAAACGAGTGGTTGGAAGATCTGTAAGTGTAAACTACAATGCCTAGTTTGTAAACGAGTGGATGGAAGATCTGTAAATGAGTGGTTGGAAGATCCGACGCTAAAATTCTCCCTCAGATTCAAAGTTGGGCTTCATTTCAGCCCTGCAAAGGCAATTGACAGGGCAGTTTCCCGCATTGGCTTCATTTCCAGGATTCAAAGAAAGGCTTCATTTCCGCTGAAACATCGTGCATTGGCATCTGATAACATCCCGCGTTGGCCTTTATAACTAAAGACTGCATCGATTTAATGATGTTTTTCCTATGTTCTAGGTTTACTTTTTTGCATTTTTTGGTAGGGTTTTTTCAATGATTTTTTTCGCCGAATAATCACATTTATTTGGCAATTACTCTTGATTTTTTCACCAAAAAATCGTTGACTGGGAGTTGACCGATTTGGGCAATTTTTGGGGAAAAAATCGGGTCTGCCTCCGATTCTAGATTAATCGGGGTTAATCGGAAGTTTTTCTTGATTTATGCTTCTATGCTATAGACTGTATACTATATACTATATGCTATATGCTATACTATATATACTATATACTATACATGTGGTACTTAAAATACTAGTTATGAAAAAACGTATAACAATATAAGACATAAAGATGTAAAAGTAAAACTGAAAACAATAACTGTAAAATTAAAAATAGTAAATTAGAATTACTAAATACTTGAACATTA
This sequence comes from Thuja plicata, assembly GCA_018584345.1. NCBI lineage: Eukaryota > Viridiplantae > Streptophyta > Pinopsida > Cupressales > Cupressaceae > Thuja > Thuja plicata. The sequence continues at coordinate 65,116 of MU220975.1, read as the reverse complement.
CATTGAACATGGAACATTGAATTTTGAAGTTTGAACAATAAAATTTTAAATAGTTGAATTAGCAAATGGAAGAGTTCTATTATATAATAGATATCAAAATTATGGCTTACAAAATGACCAATGAAATATTTTTTTTTCAAAGTCACTTTATTTTGGCCGTGACTGGTGACGCTCGTGGATCCCCTGGAGGGGTCGAGGGACATGTTGCCGTCCCCCTGTTCCCTTCAGGGACGCCGAGACGTCCCCACGTCTCTGCTAGAACAATGACGGATGGGTGGCGCCGCCGGAAACGCTAGAACGACGACCCCCGTCCCCGGTGCATCCTCGTCTTAGAGATGTTGGGGATTTGGGGGGGGGCGCGTTCCTGGGGTACACTGCAAAAAACAAAGGAAGGCGACGAACCCAATTGGCATTGCATGATCATCCATAACAACATTTGTAGTGTCCTTAGGGTTTGTTCTTAGGATTCACTTTAAATATTCTCAAATAACAACTATCAAATTATAATTTAGATGCTAGCATATGTTGGCAAAAATTGTAGATCTAGAAAGAACTACTAATTTAGGGCAATATCACTCAACAAATGCACTCTGAATACAACAATTTTTCATCAATAATTACCAGCAAGAGATAAACTGGGCACTAGTCCTTTTACAAAATAGTTTATGCTGCCATACATCTATGTTGGCAGTAGTATAATGCCTTGAAGAGGGTGTAATACCGACGTAGGAACAAGGAAACACCAAATCTGGATTAAGATGAATATTTGGCAAAATATTTAGCTTGGCTGGTATCATTTGGGTTTTTGGAACTGCTTACTCATTAACACTTGGTACTTGTTCAGGTAATTGGATAATCCTATTAAATGAACAAAGGTTACATTTATAGCCAGTTGAAGAGACAGTGTTTCTAAATGGAAAGGATCGTAATCTAATCTAAATTAGAAAGAAACTAAATAAGCTAAAACCTACTAAATTACAATATATGACCATTGAATAATTAAATATTATTTTAATACCTCCCTTAGTGGTCATCCTATCAACTACACCAAGTTGCCCCGTAAATTTTACAAACTTGTCCGGTCTTAGAGACTTGGTGAGGATAATTGCAGTTTGATCCTAAGTTGGAACATACTTCAATTGTATTGATCCATCTTCTACAAGCTTGCGGATGAAATGACAATGAAGTTCAACATGTGTGGTCCGCTCATGGGAGACTGGATTTTTCGCTAGTTTCAACACACCTTGATTGTTGTAGTTAAAGGGTGAAGGACCTTCTTGAGACATTTGCATGTAAGAAAGCATCCTTCGAAGTCAAACTGCTTCACAAGTTGCCTCAACAGTTCCTCTACATTTTCCTTCGGTCGAGGAAAGAGCTATTGCTTGTTGCATCTTGCTAGTCCATGGGATTGCACTTGTTCCCAAATTGAAGACATACCCAGAAGTAGACTTTTTGTCGTCAACAAAACTTGCCCAATCTGAGTCAGTGTTACCAATGAGCCTAGGATCTTTGCTTTTGCTATACAAAATGCCAAAGTCAGGAGTGCCCTTAACATATCTTAGCACATGCTTTGCTGCAACCCAATGTTTGGCTTTTGCAGCTGTCATGAAGCGAGAGATGTAGCTCACAACAAAATTGAGGTCAGGTCTAGTGGCGGTGAGATAGATGAGGCCACCCACTAGTTGCCTAGACGTTGATTCATTTACCACAGGTGAATCTAATTTGGATGATAGTTTCAGCTCTTTCTCCAAATGTGTAGATGGAGGTTTGCAATCGTGCATTCGAAACTTATCCAATAGACTCTTGGCATACTTTAACTGAGAAATAAAAATGTGGCCATTTGTTTGCCAAATTTCTATATTGAGCCATTAATGCAAAATTCCGAAGTCTATCATATCAAATAACTGGCACAAATTATGTTTGATCTGCTCAATCAAATGTGATGCACCACCAATGATGATCAAGTCATCAACATAAATGACAAGAAGAAGAATATCACGACCAATATTCTTAAATAGAGATTGGGATTGAAAGGACTCCTTTGAAAGCCTTGATCAACTAAGTACTCATCAATTTTTATGTACCAAGCACGAGGACCCTATTTGAGGCCATAAAGTGCTTTCACCACTCCGCATACCTGTTGTTCTTTACTGACAATCTTGAAACCTAGAGGCTTCGTCATATAGACTTCTTCTTGCAACTCACCATTGAGGAATGCACTCTTGACGTCCATTTGATGGACTTTCCATCCAAACAGGGCTAAAATATCAAGGACAAGCCGAATGGTGCTCATTTTGGCTATGAGAGCAAATGTCTCGTCATAGTTGATGCTCTCTTTTTGCAAGAACCCTTTGGCTACCAACCAAGCCTTGTACTTATCAAGAGTTCCATTAGCCTTATACTTGACTTTATACACCAAATTGCAGCCAATAGGTTTCTTCCCAAGTGGAATATCAAACAAAACCCAAGTGTTGTTCTTTAGAAGACTATAATGTTCAACTTCCATAGTCTATTCCCACTCAGGTATTTCTTTAGCCTTTGAATATGTCTAAGGCTCATAAACACTGTGAATGTTGGCTGCAAGAGCAAAGTTAATCGTGTTCTGCTGCTTCCTCTTGCATCTAGTTGATCTACCCTCAATAAGTTCATCATCATGAAGATCACTAATGGTCTCGGCCCACCACTTAGGCTAGAGAGTAGAAACACCTACATCCAAGTCAGGAGTATCAACATCATGCCTGGGAGACTCCACAATTTCAGAGTTAGTCATCTGAATCTCTCCTAGCAAGTGGACCTAAAGGAAGACGAACACCCAAATCCTGAGCCTTTAGAGGTTGATCCTCAGAGTTCAAAACAAGAGAAGAAAGCTGAAAGGGCTTTGGTTCTTCATCAAATACAATGTCACAACTCAATATGAGACAATCAGTGTCTACATTAATCAGTCGATAAGCTTTGTGGTTATCAATGTAGCCAATGAACATCAATTTTTGGGTCTTGGAATCCAATTTTGTGCGCTTGGCATCTGCAACCCAAACATATGTTGTAGAGCCAAAGGCCTTCAAATGACTGATTTTCGGGCTTCCTTCCAGACCAGGCTTCCTCTGGGGTTATCTTCTTAACAACTTGAGTGGGAGACTAGTTCAGAAGATAGACTGCAGTGAAGATTGCTTCTACCCAAAATTTCTTTAGAACATTTTTGTGCTCCAACATAGATCAGGTCATCTTAGTGATTGTGTGGTTTCTCCACTCAACACCACTGTTTTGCTGAGGTGTTTAACGTGTGGTAAGCTAACACTTAATGTCATGTGTTACACAAAGATGGAGAAATCAAAAGAACAAAATTTCCCCCCATTGTTGGACCTAAGAGTGACTATCCTACAACCTGCTAAATACCTCTGATTTGTTCTTAAGGAAAATACACCCACATTCTTTTACTAAAATCATCAACAAACAATAGAAAATACTTGGATCCAGTGACTCTTTTTCCACTAAGGCCTTAAACTTCTGAAACATGCTAAACACCTCTAATTTGTTCTTAAGAAAATACACCCACATTTTTCTATTAAAATAATTTCGAACAATAGAAAATACTTGGATCTAGTGACTAACGAAGTGTTCATCGGTTCATAGATGTTTGCGTGAACCAACTACAAAACCCGGGATACTCTCCAAGTTGCACTATCTAAAAATGGAGTTCGATGTTGCTTTCCAGCCCAACAAGCTCTGCAAACTCCATGTTTCTAAGTTTGAATCTTAGGCAACCCTACAACTAGACCCTCTCTAGCCAATTGAGAGAGATAGTGAATATTTAGATGCCCATATTGTTGATGGAGGAAATTTTGGCTGCCATGGTGTGCTCCTGAGAATCACCAATATCAATAAGTCTTTAAAGACCACGATCCTAAGTCCAACAACAACCATAGTATGAGTGTCCCTATGAACAATGATGCAGTTGTGCGAACTAAAGATGACATTGAGCTGTGGAATGTTGCATAATTTGACTAATTGACAATTGATTGAGCTCCATACTGGGCACAAATTATACATTGAGAAATATCAAATTTGTCCCACCAGATGTGATATGAACGTTGCCCTTTCCAACAACAGTATACTCTTTGCCTCTTGTAGTCTGTAAACCACTCCCAACGATGTGTGAAGTGCCAAGAGGCGCAAGAGTGAATGTACCAGGCAGATGATTTCACATGATCGGATGAGCGTTTGGCCATGAACACATAGAAGGCAAACTCCTTATGTTCATAATGTATGGCAACATGGGCCTCCTATTGAGACCCTCCTTGTCTAGATTTTTCACACTCCAGTTGTTTCTTGCAATCTTCCTTCATATGGCCATACTTATGACAATAGTTGCATTGAACATTCTTCTTAGGATTCTCTTGAGATTTACTTGGTTCTTTCTATTGGAGGATTTGCCTTACCCTCGCTTTTGCAATGAAAGCTTGTTTGGTAAAGGAAGTACCGGTTTTGGTTCCGAACTGTTGTTCCCATCGATCCTATTATGGAAGGTTGTTGCAGAGATTAGGAATTTTGAGATCAATGTTGGTGGAAGTGATATTGAGGATCTCAATAAAGTGCTCGTAGGAGTGGGGTAGACTCTTGAGCGTGATCACCACCATGTCTTCTTCCTCCATTGTGTGGCCAATAGCTTCTAGTTGATCATTTAATTCCTTTATCTTCGTCAAATGCTCTTGTAGGGAGACCTTCTCATCCATCATGATTGAAAACAGTTGGTTCTTGAGGAAGAACACTACTTTTATCTGAGGTTTCATGGAGATCCTTCCGGTGTTTCTAGATCTATGCAACTGTCTTGCCAGACGACGCCTGAGGCAGCTGATCATCGATGATAGATAATCATATGAGCATCTCCACTTCACGCTTGCGCTCATCATATTTGTCTGTCTTTTCCGCTGTTGTGGGTCAAGACTAAGTACCTAGGACAACCTGATCAAGACACTAATAAATATCACAAGCATCTGTAGTTTTCAGGTGTTGTAATTGCGGCCGTTGAACTTTGACTGTGTTCCAACATAATGTTGGACAAAGACACCATCACAAAAATTGAGGTCAAACAAGTCAACCTTGTGAAGGCCAAAAAAACAAGGCACAAGGTGTTAAACAAAGCACACAAACAATTGGCATGAATCCCAAGGCAAAACAATGGGTTCAAAAGTTGGCATGGATTTTGAGGCATGGATCCCAATGTAGAGACGATTGTAGAAAAACTTGATTTTTATATCAAAAAATAAAACCGTAGCCACTGGAAATAAAAGCACCCAAAAAATAAGGGTCAACACAGGAACCCAAGTGTATTAAGAAAAATATAATTCACCACAATCCCTAGCCATGGGTTGTGAAGTCTTGACTTGTAGAAATAATGGTGGAAAATTGCAAGTATCAATTACAGAGCGCTGTCAGACAGAGAGCCATCAAAAAAATGCAAAGGGCTGAAAAAAGGCACGGACTATTGCGTGTTTGGGAAACACGCAAGGTAAAAGACAATTTACACAGCTTAGAAAATTAGAATGCAAGTAGGTTGCAGGTCGCAGCAGGTTTGTGCGGGTTCTATAGACTACAACGAGCTATCATATGCTCTAAATAGCGCACAAAAGTAACATGCGTGTGGGCATTGAGAAATACCAGGGAAAAAATAATTGATTGGGAGATTGTAGGTCTACTACAAAGGTCCATGTGAAAAATCATAGGCTTGGAAGAAACTCGCGCATGATGGAAAAAACGACCCTCCAAACAGCTAAATAAAGGAAAATGCGAGATCTTGAAATGCCTAGGTTAGCCCTAGACAAAGACCTCAAACCCGTGACTCCAATTTGCATGAAAAAATATCACTAAAAATTCTTGAGAATTTTTAGAATTACTAGCAACCACTCTAATACCATGTTTAGGTAATTGGATAATCTATTAAAATAATGAAGGTTACATTTATAGCCAATTGAAGAGACGACGTTTCTCAAAAGAAACGATCATAATCTATTCTAAATTAGAAAGAAGCGAAATAAGCTAAAACTTACTAAATTACAATATATGACCATTAAATAATGAAATTTTACTTTAATAGAATTGAAACTTTGGATATGATGTACAGAGAGCCCAGATTTGATGTATCACCTCTTTCATTGATCAAGCATCAAATAGAACTGGAATGGTTGTAGATTTGCTTGTCTCTTTACTCAACTGTAGGTAGATTTTCTTATTCTGATGGAAAATTGTTGATGCTTGTGCTAGGGTTCAAGGCATGACAACCCTCAAACCTATTTGCCTGATTAATGGATGCCGACCTAAGGTTAATCTCTTAATTTGATTGTTGATTGGTACTTGTATGAGTCTTCGCCTTCGATTGTTTGGTAGTTAGAAGGTGTTGTTTATTTCTGGTTGCATAGGGAAATATGGTGAGAATATGGAGCCATGGGGTGACAACTTGATTAGGTTGTAGCGTGTAGGTTGAACGTTTGATCCTCTTGCCTAGATCTCGCTAAGTTCCATCCCGCGTCTCGTAGGTAGCTTGTTGTGGGTGTTTGGACCCAACTGACTATTGCATGTTAACGAAATTAAATGATACCTCTATTAATACCCTCTTTGTCTCTATTAATGCATAGTTTCAGACAAATTATGAACAACTACCAAAGCTTAAATATTATAAGATTTTTGTTAGATATATAGTTGGGAGTGCAACAATTGAGACCCATAAAATGTGAAATCATAGACAACGGATTAAATTGATTAAAGAGGACTCCTTAAAGGGATATCGCTGAAATAAATGGATGCAGGTTGTACATACTTCAAGCTCATGAAGAGCATTACGGGTCCATGATTAACCTCGTGGCCCGTGTTGGATGACACTTTCGAAAATTGTGTGCACCTCCATCAAAATATGAAGACAAAGATAATCACCATTGTTAGTGTTCACCCAACTTGTGCCAACTTAGAGGTGCTGCATAGTGATATGCAATGATGGTTGTGATATTCTTGGGGCTTTGCTTGGAACCTATAAGACCGCAGAGAAAGAGCCTTACTACATCCTTGTGGTAAAGATGAGTCCTGCTACAGGTCTAGCTCTATGGTGTACCAACATAAAGAGATAAGTATCTGATACTTGTACCTCGAATTATAGATTCATGCTATAACCATTGAGATAGTAAATCTTGTATCATTTGGTGTTTTCCCTTTGGGATAGTTTAGTCTTATGAACTATTTGTAATCTCTCTTTGAAATACATTTAGGACAAATCAAGAAGCATAAGAGATTGCATTCAAGGGAGAAAGAACTTGATGCTTGTAGTCATGAGATTGAGTTGAAGGTTGATATCAGATTCAGAGGGAGTCTGACAATCCTTTAGAGACAACCTTGGACGAAGAGGTCAGGTTGTTGATGCACGAACTTGAGCTTCAAAAGGAGCAGCTAGAGGATCTGTTTCAATTGATTTTCGAGGATCTTGATCATATTGATTCAGAGAGAGTAGACCATGTCGAGATGGTTTCTCTAGTATTCAGTTGAGATACTTTATCACTGAAGAACGAACGACCGATATTCTCATCAAGCCTCTTGCTAGAGAGAAGTTTCTGTACTTCAAGATAAGCTTGGTATGTTGGAGAATGAAGCCTTAGCTGAAAAGGAGTTTCAACATCAGTAATCTATTATTTTGTATCCTTATACATTCTTCCCTTTGAGAGAGAAGTTTGAGGTGAAAGCCTTTGATTCCACCCTCTGGAATGAGCCATGGTGGATCCACCCTCTGATATGGCTCATGGTGGATGCCATGTGTGTGACGCCATGGCAACACCATGTGAGAGAATCCGTGGTGATTTCCTTGTACCTGTGATATGAATATCTTTGTGAGGTGACTATCTCACAATGATAAGACACTTGTACACTGTTACCTTCATTGTGAGGTGACGATCTCACAATGATGGTTGATATCTCATAAAGTAATGGATACTCATTACACATGTAGATATTTTAAAATCCTTTATGGTGGATAGCGCATGTGGTGGTATTTGAGGACATGCCATAAAGGTAACTATCTAAATCCATTATCGTGGGTAGCGCATGTGGTGGTACTCGAGGACATGTCATAATGGTAGATATCCTAAATCCATTATGGAGGATAGCGCATGTGGTGGTATCCATGTACATGATGGTAGATGTCTAATGTTCAATATCACATGAGGTGGTATCTGAAGAACATAACACAATGATAGATATCTAATGTTCAATATCACATGAAGTGATATCCGAGAACATAACATAATATAATGTTCAATATCACATGAGTTGATATCTGAGGACATGCCACATAGTAATGTTCAATATCACATGAGGTGATATCCGAGAACATATTATATGAAGATATCTAAAATTCATTGTAATGTTTATGGTGAACCATAATGATACGTTATGACTTAATAAGGACTCCTCCCTAGCTAAGAGGGAGTATTGATTTTATTGTAGCTGTGGTTAGAATCCACAGGCCTATATAAATATCACAAAGGGTGTGATAATATAATTATTGTGATATAATAATTATATTGTGATTAATAATATAAAAATTATATTAATAATATAATTATTATAAGATAATATAATTATATATGATAACATAATTATATAATTATATTATTCTTAACAATCTATATGTCCTAATAAGACACATCCCTTGGTGAAAGGGTATTATCCTTATATAAAAGAGATGTGCAATCTCCTATTGGAGGAGATGATAATTGGGTGAGGAAAATTCTATAAAATATGCTATTATATACACTCTGAAATTTAACAAATTCTACATCCATACCTTTTGTCGCTTGGTTATTAGAAGTTGCAATTTAAGGTTAGTCTGGACTTGATTGAATACTAAGTTCAATTGTGGATGTTTATTTGGATTGCGCCAGTATTGGGTATTTGGACGAATGTTCGCAATGTGAAAATCCTTTGTTATCTTTGGAGATTGCATCATCTTTCTGTTGTTGTTTCATTTGGTGAAGCAAAGCTTGCTTCTAGGAATTCACTCATCTAAGGGTCATCCATAGATATCATTGTCCTTTGGAATAGCGTACATTTCTCTAAACCATTCATCCCTTTTGTCATTTATTTGAAGTCAAGTTAGTTTTCCAAGTTCTAGCCATTGAGGGAAAACAATTGATAAAGTCCAGAAAGAATAGCGTAAGTCCCTTTGTGATCACCAACAAGATCACATCATATTCACTGAGTTATATCCAACACAAAGTCGCTCGTTCACATTGTAAAGCTTGGGGTTGCTTCATTTGATCACACATTTTTTACATTGTTTAGCATTTGAATTTTCCTTGCTCAAGAGAGGATAGGATAGGATACTTAGTATTTTATTCTACACGTTGGAATGGTCACAAAACTCACATCAACAGGGTGGTCATTTTGTTCCATCTCTTTTCAATAATTTTGTATAGTTTCAAAAAAGTTCTTAAGGATCTTGTTCTTTCTCATTTATGATGGTCTTCTTTTCAATGATTGAGTTGATGCTAGCATACATCTCTCTCAAACAAGGCCCATTCATGTTGGTATAATGATCATAATATGGGCTTGGTGAAATTGAGGAGATTTTCAATATGATGCAACCTAATGTCATCTAGGATCATTCGGTTAACATTTTCCAGCCCTTGTAGTGCTTGATTGCCTCCATATTGACCAATTTGAGCTAATACCAATATTACCTAGCGCCTCCCAAACCTTCACACGTCATCTCAAAATAATGTTGGAGACAACATGGTCCTCAACAACTTATTTGAAAATCAAATTATAATATTAAAATCGAAAGTTTTATTGAAGTGAAATATATTTATTAAAGTAAATATTGTAGCTTCTGTTCCTTCAACAATTTTAATTTTGAGAATATTTTGAATATGCATTGTGACATATGGTGGTTTGTGATGACATTTGGACCTTTTTGGGTTTTGCTATACACATATTCGGTCCAATCAATTTTAGTGCCAATTTTTTGCAGCATGAGGTCGGGGAGGGCATAGCACGAGGTGTCCAAAAGATATGTGAATAACAATCCTCAACCAATAAACTAGCCACTCTACAATTTTTGATGTTTGTTGTGACTTGAAGAATGTTTTGAGGACCCACTTCCTCAATGGTTGTCACGAGAATTTTGGCAATAAATGCACCAATTTCACCTCCCCTTCGCAATCCATTGCTCAAAAAGAATTGTTGCTTTAAGGGGCACTATAATAACATTGACCAATGACCGATTTCTTTCATCCTTCCATCCATTTAAAACAATAGACACCTTTGTTTTGGCCCATGAATTCCTTATGGGCTTGAATGACTCTTTTATGAACTTCACCTCTTTTCCAATAAGGTCTACACACTTCCTCAAAACTTGGGCCGTTATACCCTTTGGAGCCTATTAATTGGTTTCACCATTTGTTGCCAATGCTGCGAGCAAATAACATTGAAAGCCAATTCATTTGCATAGAGATATCTCGCTGTGTTGATCAACATTCTCTCAAGACTTGTTGTTAAATACCATTTTCAACAACCCCTTTAATCCCTCGTGTGTAAATGCCACAATTTGTTGTTAAGGGGCCAAAAAATGGGTAGCTCTCTATAGGTTGAAGATTATGAGGTGGTGGAGGGGGCTTCATTTCTTGAGATCCTTTTTTCTAAGAAAAGACGATTTGATTTGTGACTTGTTGCTTGATTTTTTTTTTGTTCTTATTTATATATGCTACTATTTGTGCTTTTGGAATGGATGCACCACTTTTTCCTTGGCAAGTTTTGATTTTGAGTCTAGGGATGTGGCACAAATGGTTGTTCAGTTGACTGCATGAGCTCGAATACTTGACACCATGCCTGCAAAGATTGTTTGGGGAAAAAAATGGCAAACCAAAAGTATAAGAGTTTTTGAAAAAATTGGAAAAAAATTGGATTTTCAAGAAAACGTAAAAAATTGTAGAAAAAGAGAAACTATTTTTTTAAAAAAACTTAAGGGCATTTCTATAACATAGAGATATAGAGAGCAAATAAAATAGAGTTTAACCCATGAATTGTAGAAAATAGATTTTGTTGTTTATATTCATATTGCTGATTACGTGGGCAAATATTCAGTTAACTTTATATGAGGGCAGTCATCGAGTAGTTGTCCAAGTCTGAGATCAAATATTAGCCAAGTCTAGGAAGTAACTGATGTCAAAATAAATTGTAGAAAGTAGATTTTGTGGTTTATATTCATATTGCTGATTACATATGCAAATATTCAGTTAACTTTTTAAGAGGGCAGTCACCAAATAGTTGTCTAAGTCTCAGATCAAATATTAGCTAAGTCTATGAAGTAACTGAGATCAAAATTTATCAGACAACAATCTATCTACTGTTAGTAATTTAGTAAAAGTGGGAGCCATTTTCAAGTGATCCAAGGCTTTCATTTTCATTGACGCAAGGAGTTTTGTAGGGGTAGTTCAACATTTGAGAAAGCTTAGCAAATCGTATTCTACAATTGCAATGCTATATATTCCATTTGGCAATTGGTAAGTCTTTTATATGGGGTAGAATTCAACAAAAGAGATTTGTTTAGTTGAGGTAAAAGATTAGCAGACCACTAGTTTTTGACAATACCTACCGTACAACTTCTATTTTAGGCCGAAACAAATTTTAATATTAAAATTAAATAATTGAATAAATTAAAAATTGAATATATTATTTATATATTAAAAATTAAGTATATACATTATAAATTTTACATTATTTTATGATTTATAATTTATTATATAACTATTAATACTCAATAATAATTTAAATTTTAAAATTACTTTGTAATAGTGCATAATAGTTATAATTTTAAAATTAGTATATAATATTATTTATAGAGTTGTTTGCATCAAAATCCGTGGGGCGGGCTGTGGAGGAGCTCTGGTCATATCAAAGCCGCAATTTAGAGCTGATTCATTAGCTGCTTCGACAATATCTCACATGCCCCGTGCAATTTAGGATGGTCGAGGCCCTTTCAAATTCGGTGGATGATTGCCATTGTTCTCCTGCTCCTCTGTTTAGGGTTTTGCAGAGGTCGAAAACCAAGGGTCAAAATGACAAATTGTTTCCACGATGATTCTGCATTGACTTTGATTTCATTTTGGAATTTGACCCTATTTCTTTTAGGGAAAAAATCGGCTGGCTCCAAGATTTGGGATTAATCAGGTGAAATCACAAACTTTTGCAGATTATTGTTTCTCTGCTTGACACCACGCTGGTTGCAAACCCAAACATAACACCAACCACTTAGATGTTACATCATATCAACACATTTCTAAAGTGGAGAATTCAGGTCTATTTTGATGTGGGGTCAACCCATAGTGCTAGAACTAGTTGTCTTTATATATCACTATGACAGCAAGTTTAATAAACAAACACATTTAAAAAATTGTAACAGTTGAAAACAAAAAGTTATATATACAACGTATTTTAAAAACTTAAGCATGTTATAGATTCATAGAAGAATGAAAATGAAACATGAGAATTCATTTGTGAAAAAACAAATGTAGACAAAAAAACCAAAAACTTGAAAAAATCCTACTGCTTTTGCAAAAATCTTCTTGTATGGTTTCTTTGGCAACAAATAGGCTCCTACAATTGTGTAGGAATAGCAACCCAAACACTTTGGAACCATAAAAAATCAATCTTTAACTTTGCCTATGCAATGGCAAAGAAAGAATTAAAGTTAAGCAAGGATGGTTGATATTTTCTTATGCATTCACAAAAGGGAAATGCCTTTACTTTTGTCCTCAAATTTTCTCAGAATCCACATTTTAGGGTTAGCTTGGTGTTTTTAGGCATGTGGACAAAGTCATATGGCAAATTAGATTTTGTTCTTTTCCAAATGATAAAAACTTGATGGGTTCACTTCCCTAGGACCAGCTGGGTGTGAAATTTGTCAAAATTCACCTCTGGTTCGCTCAATTTCATCTTGAACAGCCCAACAAGGTTGGATCAGACCCATCTTGGAGCCATATCAGAATCAAAACAGCTAGTCTAAGGTGTTGAACAGATTACACAGTAATGATGTAATGATGAAGAGAAGATTCCAATGCAACTGCTTTAAAGTTTATAAGTAAATGTCATATCAATTATGTAACCGGGCCAAAACGGAGATGTCCCCAAGAGGAAATGTCTCAGGGATGTAGGAAAGGGTCAGAAAAGTCCTCCCGCTGTCCCAAATGTTTTTTCAATTGGAAAAAGTCTAGAGAATGTCTACAATTTTTTGAAATGCCAGAGGATGGCTAGATTGTCACCGACCATGTTCCCCAAGGAATACATTGCTATCCAATATACTTAGCATAGTTGAAGATGTTAATAAATTGTAATGTTCCAGTGGATCTAACAATTACTGGGGTTGACATTAATTAAGCTAAGGGTATTTGCTGGTTCAATCTTTTCTCAATGTTTTAAACTTTTTTCTTCTGTTTTAAACTTTCAAGAAACCTTCTTTTTCTATCTGATTCAATGTTATCGCTTATTTCAAATTTAGAAGGGAAAAAGAAAGCTTCTGCATTAGCTGCCCAAATTTTGTCCTTTCTAAAATGGTTTAATGTTTTCTAGGTAGTTGGCTTTGATATGGTTGATGATGAAAGCAAACCTGAAAGGCGACCAACGAAGCACATGCCAACACCCGCTCAATGGACAAATGCATTTAATCCTGCTTTTTCATACTATGCTTACTATTTTTATGCAAATTTGTACACACTAAACAAGGTAAAATATGATCTACAATATTGTATTTAATGGGATTTATTTATCAGCATTCATTTGAAATAGAAGCACATCTTGATATTCTATGTTGCATTGAACAGCTTCGTGAATCTAAAGGAATGACAACAATTAGATTCCGTCCCCACTGTGGCGAGGTATTTTAATAAATCAGTTCTGTAGTGTTTCGATGTATACACTATAACATATCTGAAGCCTAATCTGACTTGAACTTTTTGATCTTATTTTACAGGCTGGTGATATTGATCACTTGGCTGCAACATTCCTGCTGACTCATAATATTGCCCATGGAAATAATCTTAGGAAGTCACCTGGTTTGCAGTATTTATATTATCTTGCTCAGGTAAGAGATCAATGATTTGCTCATAAGTGTCTTTCATGAAAAAGAATAGTGGGCTATGGATTAACATGTTGTGCATGTTTGGTGGGTAGGAAGTATTTAGTAAAGCAATCATGTTGCTTGCGATTCTGACAAGTCAATGTTTTTTTCCTGTCAAGATTGGTTTAGCCATGTCTCCCTTAAGCAATAACTCGCTTTTTCTGGATTATCATCGAAACCCTTTCCCCATGTTTTTTGCTCGAGGCCTCAATGTATCACTTTCAACAGATGACCCGTTACAAATTCATTTAACAAAAGAGCCTCTTGTAGAGGAATACAGTGTTGCAGCTCAGGTATTTTCTAGTCTCAGTACATTCATGTTTATGCTGGATTTGATGAAAAGGATAGACTACATATTTAGCCTTGGGTTGTGGTATGTGATATTTTCTAAGGCTCTCCCATGAAAAATGAAATTTCTTCACAGGTATGGAAGCTTAGTGCATGTGATCTTTGTGAAATAGCTCGTAATTCTGTCTACCAGTCTGGATTCTCTCATGCTTGCAAGGTATGTGAAAAGAAATATATTTTGACTGATGTAGCTCTTAGCTCTATTAGTTCTTAAAAGTATTTTGGAAAGTTGGTAATAGCTTCCTTTGTTGTCAGTCCCATTGGGTTGGAAGCTCATATTTCATAAGAGGGCCTGAAGGCAATGACATACATAGGACAAATGTACCTCATTTGCGAGTGGAATTTCGCCACGAGGTATGTCTCAAACCTTTAAGGAAATGAATGTGCTCTTTATATTTATCTTTTTGATTTATGTAACAAAACCGTGCTCTTTGCAGGTTTGGAAAGAAGAGATGCGATTTGTATACCTCGGACAGGCCAATATTCCTAGGGAAATTTATCCATAAATTTACATCAGAATTGAAGTTGACATATCTTTAACAAGCATCAAAGCTGGCTAAAGAACCCAGTGAAAAAGTACCATAATAAAAGTATTCATATGGTGGAGTCTGGGGATGCATATATCATGTGAGATGCATATCCCTGTGGGTCGATTTTCCCTTCAAGACGAGGTGGAGAGGTTGTGACTCCTACATTTGTCCTTGATAAAAGGCTGTTGACATTTTCTTTAAGGCTTGTTTATGCCATTTTGTGTTAATTCCTTGATTCCCAGATTTGATTCAAACAGTAAGAAGCGCTTGAAATATACAATCCTTGCAAAAGGATTTTGCAATTTCTAATGATGCGGTAACTTCCATCGTACAGATTTCCAGGTGTATCGTGAGATTAGATAATGTAAGGTACCAAAATGTTTCCATCGGCTTATTGTTCAACTTAAACATAAGTACTGTCAACAAATCAACTAGTAAATTATGGTCATATGGAGCCTAACGCTCCAAAACTCCAGAGAAATACTTCAAATCAATACTGATATTGCCATCTAAAAGTGCACACGGTTCTCATTTACAAGTTTTCTATGTAAAAGAAAAAGCTTCCAAAGTTCAGGACAGGCGCCCATTTTGGAGTCTTGATCAAAAGTCTAATGTTATTTTTGTCTATTTGACACGTTAAAAATTTTGCAATTAAAGCTACTAGGCTTTGGTGCGGCTATATGCATCAGCAAATATTTCCTAACCAAAAATTATATTAATGTTCATAAATGACTAACATTGGTCAATGAGCTGACTTCCTAACCAAAAATTATATTATATAGAAGAATGACACAACAAATTATATTATATAGAAGAATGACACAACATTAGTTGACTAATAAAAATCTTTCAGTTGATGTAGAAGAAAAGTTAGTGAAAATTATCATGGCAAGACTTGGACAATTTTTAGTGTCTTCAAGAGGAATAAGTGTGAGTGTAAATTTGTCTTCTAAAGCATCAAAAGCAATTACAACTCATGTTTATAAAGGAGGGTGTTAATGCAATACTAGGGGAACAATGTCATGTATGCACTTTTCATCTTGACATACATGTGAGTTTCAACGACTCAGAAATGTTAAAAATAAAAAGACATTGAGAAAGGACATTGAAGAGTATTGTTTGATGTCATGTACGTATCTCTTGTTGAACATCATCTCTAGATTTACAAACAAACACTTGGGAAAAGAAGATAGAATACATGATAAGATATCTTACAAAACAATATCACATGTTAAAATATCTCAATTTTACTCTATTAACAAGCTAGAGAGGAATTATGGAGTTGGATTAGTTTAGCTTCCACAAAAGGATAATATCATGATTAATGTTAGTGTAGGGTACTCTTAGTAGTACCACTATAACTAGGAAAGGGTGCAATCTAGGTCTCATGTCATAATCACTTATATATGCATAATATAGAGCACAAGAAGGTGACACTTTAACCATCCTGTAGTGTAGGATTCAAGCCTTGGAATCATTTTAACTAGGATGTGTGATATAGGTCAATGAAGTACCCCTTCAATCATTGCTCAATTTTAACAAAAGTATAATTTGTTGCAAGACTGTATGCCTCCTCAAATTGATTGCAAAGGAGGGAAATAATTCGAGGCAAGGGTAGGAAGTGACAAGGTAGGGAAAATAGAAAATTTAGATCTAAAAATAGTTGTTCATTGCCTAAGGGGGCGGGAAACAATTGAAGTGAGATCAAATGCAATAAATAGGATGCACAAGAAGTACCCCCCTCAATATAATTAGGGGCATGCAGAATATAATTAATGAATAAGAATAAGATAATGTATAAATAGAAAATGGGGAAGTAGAAGGTTAGATTTGTTGATTTCATGATATTGGGAAATTAGGGAAGTAAACACTAAGAATGGTAGAATATTTGATAATGATGTAGTCAAGGATGGAGAAACCTCAAGGAGATCAGTCCAATCCTTGCAGCTAATACAACACAACAGAAGCCATATGCCAAAATGGATAGAAATAAGAGATCAACCTTCTATTATTATCAGAAAATCATTTACAACAGATCTACAACATGTAGTCTCACATGCGAAGCATATCGGTTTGATTATGATTGGAAAACTCTTACGAACCCTAGCCAATTAAAGCCAAATAATCTTATGAAGATCCCCTGCTCCTTACAAACAAGTCCATAAGCTTATAAAACAATCACAACACCAGGTCGGCCTAGGAAACATCACTTTTCCCAATAATTGAGAAAACTTGTAACAACAAATAGGCCAGGACCCAAAATCATCAAGTTCAACCTCCAATGTAAGAGATAAGAGATGTGATCATACAATAAAGTCGGCCTCAAACATATCAATGAGCTGACACGATCGCATACTGAGATTCCCATCGGAAGATCGAAAAAAATGATTGACCAAGAAAATGAAGAACATGACAGTCAAGCAAAGAATTTGCAAAACTCATGCGCGATGAGTCCAAATGATGTGCGATCATATGAGAAGGTCCAACATGAAGCCGCAAACACATGATAGCGACCACAACACAAAAGAACAACCACAGATCGACCGCTAACAGAAACACCTGACTGATTAAACAGGAAAACAAATACTTTTGTTTGATGCAAGATTGCTAAGATCCCAAGATAGATCCTCCTGCATCAGACACTGGGGCCAAAGGAAAACCAAAGTGGTCAACCTTAGCCTGAGAAATCCATGAAGAATCCTCCATTGGTCTATCCTTCATTTGACAAGATGTTCCATATATTGCTTACCTCTTGTACTTCGACCAACTCTGCTTTCCAAAATCTGCTCTATCTGATCCACCCGCTTCTTAGGATACTGCTGCCCAACACCTGATCCTTCACTGCTACTGCAATCTGATTCATGATACTCGTACAAATCTGGAGCATTGAAGATTGGTGATATATCCATGTCCTTTGGTATTTCCACTTCATATGCATTCCCTGAATCAAATTTTATCAAGATCTTACAAGGACCAAACTTCTTCATCCTCAACTTGTTATAAGTACCAACAGGAAATCTACCCTTCTGCAAGTATACCATAACTTCATCTCCTACTTGAAATTCCTTATGTCTTCTCTTCAGGCCTGCTCTCCTCTTATAAACTTGATTCATTTCCTTCAAATGATGTCTCACTCCATGCAATGATGTCATAACCTCAACAAATTCCTCTTCTTAACATCATGATTGATATCCCTTAATTTTGCTATACCCTTAGGATTAAACCCAGTAACCACTTCAAAGGATGTCTTTCATGTGCTCCTATTTACTGAATTGTTATAAGAAAACTCTGCTTGTGGCAAAACTAAATCCCAATTTCCAGGCTTATCTCCAACTAAACACCTCAACAAGTTCCTTAAACTCCTGTTCACAACCTCTGTCTGTCCATCAGTTTGTGGATGAAAAGTAGAACTGAACTTCAAATCAGCTTTCATCTTCTTCCAAAGTGTACTCAAAAAATAACCAACAAACCTACTATCCATGTCTGAAACAATGCTCTTAGGTAATCCATGTAATCTCACAATCTCTTTGAAGAATAAATCAGCTACATGCACTGCATATGTAGTCTTCCTACAAGGAATAAAATGTGTCATCTTAGAAAATCTGTCTAGAACCACAAAGATTGAATCATGGCCTCTTTGTGTTCTAGGCAAACCAAGTACAAAATCCATACTAATCTCCTCCCAAGGTCTGACCGATACTGTCAAAGGTGTATACAACCCCACATTCTGACTACTACCTTTTGCAATTTGACATACCTTACAACTCTGTACAAAATTCCTCACATCCTTCTGAACTTGTGGCCAAAAGTAATTCTCACTTACCAAAGCTAATGTCATATCAATGCCAAAATGTCCCGCTAAACCTCCACTATGTTTCTCCTTAATCAGATTATCTCTCATGGAAATCCTTAGTATACATAATTGACTACCTCTGAATAACATTCCATCCTGAATGAAATAATCCATCAACTTACTTCTGTCGGCAACAATAGGTTCCTTAAAAGCCTTCCAAGGTTCACTGAAATCTGGATCTCCCTCATACAAGACCTTCAATTCATTAGATCCCAATACTGCAATCTTCATCTCAGTCAACAAAGTCCTCCTACTCAAAGCACCATCAACTTTATTTGAGACACCACTTATGTTTCAACACAAATGTATAGCTCTGCATAAACTCAACCCATCTCACATGTCTCTTATTCAACTTACCTTGGCTCCTCAAATATTTCAATGCTTGATGATCAATATACAATACAAACTCCCTAGGTAACAAATAATGTCTCCATTTATTCAATGCTTGAATTATATTTTTAATTCCTGATCATACACTGAATACTTTCTCTTAACATCATTCAACTTCTCACTGAAATAAGCAACAGGGCTTCCTTCTTGAGTCAAGACAACTCCAATTGCATTTCCACTAGCATCACAGTCTACTTGAAATACCTTATTGAAATTAGGTAAAGTTAACACCGGTTGTTCTGTCACAATCTGCTTCAACAATGCAAAACTCCTATTTGCTCCATGTGTCCATTTGAACTCCTTCCTATCTCCTCTCATAGTTTCAGTCATCGCTCCACAGATTGAACTAAAGTTCCTGATGAACTTCCGATAGAAACTAGCCAACCCATGAAATGATCTTACCTCCCCAACATTCCTTGGTGTAGGCCTCTCAACAATGAATTTCAGTTTCTCAGGATCCATCTTCAATCCTTCAACAGATATTACAAATCCCAAGTATACTAACTCCTTCATGAAAGTACATTTCTTGATGTTTATCAGCAACTTCTCTCCCCTTAACCTCTGCAATACATATTTAACATGCATCAAATGTTCCTCTTGGCTCTTACTGAAAATCAAGATATCATCTAAATACACAATGACAAACTTACCCAAGAATCTCTTTAGGACTTCAGTCATTAGCCTCATGAAAGTACTAGGTGCATTAGACAATACAAAAGGCATTACCAACCACTCATACAATCCTTCATTTGTCTTAAATGTAGTCTTCCACTCATCACCTTCTTTGATTTCAATATGATGATATCCACTTTTCAAATCTATTTTTGTAAAATACTTAGCCCCACTCAAACAATTTATCAAATCATCCATCCTTGGCAAAGGAAACCGATACTTAATTGTAATCTAGTTGATAGCTCTTGAATCAACACACATCCCCCATTGTCCATTTTTTTTAGGTGCTAACACAACATGCACTACACATGGACTCAAACTTTCTCCAATCAACCCTCTCTACAACAAATCTTCCACTTGCTTATTGAGTTCTTCAGTCTCTGTTGGTGTCATCCTATATGCTGCTTTATTAGGTAGACTAGCCACTGCTATCAAATCCATGAAATGAATAATACTTTTCACCGATGGTAATCCATCAGGTACATTATTTGATATGGTGTCTTCATACAAATTCAACAACCCAGTGATTTCTATAGGATGTTCTTCTACCAAGACATTCTTCTTAGGCTCCTTATGTACTAAGGCAAAACACACATTATTATGCTTCATGCCATCCAAAAACTTCCCGCCATCCACTAGACAAATTCTTGCACTGGTACATGTCACTCTTAAGAGGTTCCTCTAAAGGTAACAAATTTTATTTCATCCTATTAGAAATAATAGTGTAAACATTCTTTCTACCATCATGTATAGCTTGCCTATCATACTGCCATGATCTACCCAACAAGATACGACACACATCCATAGGCATAATATCACACAAAACCTCATCATAATACTTCCCAATCTTGAATTTAACTAGGCATTGTTCACTTACTAGTGTCTTGTGCTCATCTTGTATCCATGCAATCTGATAGGGTTTAGGATGTTCCATCCTCTTGTTAATGTTTGTAGCTTCAGTCGTATGATCATTTAGAATACATATAATATACTTAGATATTGATTAATAATAATATATTGTAGTTGTGTGTGTGTATATATATATATA
>MU220975.1:18198-30266 GCA_018584345.1 Thuja plicata | reverse complement strand
GAAAAGTATGAAGAATGGAAGAGTGAGCTCGAAGAGATAATGAATTTTGGGGAAGAAGCTATCACGGAGACAGGTATTTTGGGAGATGAGGATTTCGGGTTCCTCTGGGCTCAACACTCCAGACTTGGTCTTAAAATTCACATGAGCAAGCAACTGGTAGTGGCCCTGAAGGGTAAATTCCAAGTGATTCAAAATTATTTAAATTTATATGCAACATTCATCACAAGGGTTTCGGCGGTTGATCCCTTTAGAATCAAGACATGCGCTCCGATGGATTTTATTTTGAGTAGATTTTATGAAATAATAGAGGCGCGGTTCCGGTCCCCTAAATATTTTGATGGAGAAAAGATGTCACGTCTCACCCGCGTGTTGCTTCAGGTGCATGGTGCTGCAAAGATGGTTGTAGAATTCAAGGAAGGTGCCAGAGATGTGGCCGATCAGTTGGAGGCAGCCAAAGACTGTCAGGATTGTGTTAAAGAGATAGACAAGGAGGAATTCTCTAGATTTTGGAGACATTCCAAAAATGTAAAGAACAGTGAAGTCTTTCGGTCTCCAGATATTTCATCCAGTAGGGAAAAGTTTTGAAGATGTGTTATTATTTGAGCGTAAGCTCCCGGACTCCCGAATTCCATGTCCCAATTTTGTATTCTTTTCCAGCAATCTGCGTCAAGGTTCTCCGGAGCTGATCGATCGCTGTCAGCAATTAATAATGGTCAGAATGCAGGTGATCAAGATAATGAAAGGTTAGGCAGATGGGATGGTTCTGGAAAATGTCTTCTTATTCCCCCAAAGTGCCACTCCCGCATTTACTACCTGGCATGCCTCAAAGATAGGGAGCCACAATCAACATTAATGATTCGTATGGCCTAAGTTACCGGGATAAGCAAGTTTCTTCTACAAGTACCATGGACCTTTTCTCTAGGATGATTCTTCTAGATTTATCCCCTTTCTTCTTCTCCCATCTTGTCAGAACTTTGTACATCCCGAGATGATGGTAAGTGGTGCAGGTAGTACCGGCCACAGATATTGTATTTTATTCAGCAAGTGTACAAGATTAGGTCAAGTTTGTGTATAAATAATAAGACCGAGGCCTTAACAAGGGTCAGCAAAATTGAGGATTTCTCTGTCCATTAGTAATAGAAAATAGCGCTTTTAGGTTCATTGCAGTTAGAAGTTTAGTTTTAATTTATTCTCAATAGCTTAATGCTCCCTTGGAGCCATGACTGTACTTGTCAGTGATGCTAGAATCATTTCAAGTTAATGAAAGAAAGAAGGAAAAATTGTGGCCCTATGTTATTTATTGTTCTGATCTCCGAAGTTAGCAAACATATTTTGTTCTGTATGTCTTCTTATGTCCTTTTCTTCAGTGTTTTGTATTTAGTTAAATAATCTTATCTCCCTTTGCTATTGAATGCATATGAATCATTGATTCCTTGTATATCCAGTATTTAGATTTGTTTTCCTGCATTGGAGCATTGTCAATGTTTGAATATGTATTGCATGAATATAAGTATAAATATACTCTAACTCTGATCTAGCTTTTGTGATTTCTTTGGTAAATCTAAGATTCTTGCAGAAAACCTCACCCCTTTTTAAATCCCTAGAAGTGATGAGTAAAAACCAATTATCCCCTCAAACAACAATCACCTACCCAACTTAGCTCCCCCGCACTGTCGAGACCCGACTACCAGGTGCTTGGAGGCTAGGATAATTCATTCTCCGACAAACCTCTATGGGCAAAGTTGGCCGGTACTATGGTACCTGGTGACAACTTATCCCCTATTGGTAGAACTGGTAATAAAGGCCCGTCAATAACTTCTATCCAGCTTTCATCATTCAAAGCATCTTTAATGGATCTAGGTTCAATTTCAGTAAGAAAACATGTACCTTTAAGTTTGTTCCTTGTCATTATACCTTCTATCTGATCTCCAATTATTTACTCAGGTGCATGATGCATTCTAACATATTTGGCAAGTATAGGTTCCTTCTTCTTTGATTCTAGGATTACTCCACTTGGTTCACCATGCTCAAACATTATGTTATGCTCCTCTATCTGAGACTCGGTTGCCTCTGTCTGAGACTCAATTGCCTTTGTCTGAGACTCGGTTGCAATTGTTAGCAACTCAGGTTGCAACTGTTAGCAGCTCAGGTTGCAACAAAGTTTGTACTGATGAATTTAGTGGTTGGCATGGTTGCTGTCCAATCACCATTTCTTGTGTCTTAGGTATAGTATTAGGTTCATAATACACAAAGTTCATGTAGTCCTCAGGCTCTTCACTGATCTATTCTTCACTTCTCTCTTTCTTCAATTGAACTCTATTCAAGGTGTGAACTGCAGTGCTGATAGCTTCCTTCCAGTATTTGGTTGCAACATTATTTTCAATCATCAAGGTTCTTGCACAATCNATAATGGATATGTTCCATCTTTTAACTATACCATTCTGTTGTGGAGTACTTGGGGAATATACTTACCACATTTTATTCCTTCAGTTAGAGCAATACAACATTTACCTTTCACTTAACAAGGTTAATTATTCCCAAATCTGACACTCCCATCATCATAGTGCTCAAGATGTTCAAATTTTGTTTTATCACCAGTCATGTGGTGAGAACAACCATTATCAATTATCCAAGTGTCATTAACATGAGAGAAAAGTGCAGTCTTTTCATTTTCTTCATTATTTGACTCATCCTTAATAGCAATGTAAACCATTTCATCTTCATCTTAATCACTATCAGAATCTTTTGCAATATAACAAGATTTCTTACCTTTGTCCTTGTAGCTTTTGTAACTTTTGAAATCTTTCTTTCCTTTGTACTTGTTGAACTTTTTCTCATCTTTGTCTTCTTTGTTTGGACACTTAGCAGCAATGTGGCCAACCCCGTCACATGAAAAGCAAATTAATGGTATTCTTCCTTTGTACTTTCCTTTTCCTTTGGAAGCTCTCTTTGCAAGTAGTGCTTCAATGATTTATAGATCTTCATCATCAGATTCATCATCACTATAATTGTCAATTTGTTTTCCTCTTGAGTTTCTATCCATCTTTCCAAGGCTTAGTTTGGCTTTGAATGCAGACTCAAAATTGCTAGGATTGGGAGAATAATTGTCAAAATTGTCCAACTCAAAATCTGTAAGCCTTCCAACCAATGCATCTAAAGTTATAGCATTACTGCACCTCATCTCTTGAATAGATACAACTCTATTTGCATAGATAGGAATTAAAGTTATCAATACCTTACTAACCACTATTTTGTCTTCAATCTGTCCACCAACAGCTCTGATGGCACTGACACTTTTCTTGATTTTGTCACTGTATTTTGTAATGTCTTCTCCTTTCATTTTCATCTGATCAAACTGACCTCTGAGACTCTCTGCTTTGGATCTCTTTATATTGTCATCTCCTCCATGGATATCATGCAGTTTCTTCCATATATCATAAGCAGTAGGGAAGTCCTTGACTTCATCAAATTTTGAATAGCTGAGTGAAGAAGCTATATCAATCATCATTATGCTATAATTCTTCATGTATCTGATCCACATACATAGGTCTAGGTGGTTCCACATACTTGTGGTCCAATAATTGTAAACCAGTATCTTGAATAGTAGATAAATGCAGCCTCATCAACTCTTGCCATGTAGGAAAGTTGTCTTTGTTAAGCTTGGGGATCTCCCTTTTGTAAGACATCTTTGATCTTTAGCTTAGGCCTTGAAACCTTCCCTGAAAGAACCAAAAGCTTTGATACCAATTTTTGGAAATGAGTTGAGTAACTGAGCGGGGAGGGGTGAATCAGTTACCACAAATAAAAATCCAAGTCCCTTAGATGTCTTAAAAAAACTTATCACTCTACTCAGTTAATAAATGATATTCTACAGTTACTCGGTTAAAAAAACAATCTTAAGATATTAAATGTGTTTAACCTTTAGTGATTAAGTGCAAAAACATAAAACATAAAGCAAATAACATGTACACAAATGACACCAAGATTTACCATGGAAACCCAATTTGGGAAAACCACTAATTGCAACTAGTTACTTTTTTTCACTCTTCTAAAGTGAGCTCTGTTAGGAGCCAACCCTGTTAAAGGTTACAAAACACACTGTAAGGTGTGACCCTGTTAGAGGATTTAATCACCCTATTAGGAGTGACCTTGTTAGAGGTCTTCAAACACTTCAATGTAGAAATGCCACCTTGTGAGAGGATTTATGAAAGACTGGTAAGTCTACTCTGTTAAGATATTTGGATCATTGCTACAATTGTTAGAGAGTAACAATGAATTGACCTGATTGAAGAAACAACTAACTTTGCATCTATATTCTGGCTTTACCTGGATCCTCACTGATCAAATATTCTTTTGCAGATTGGTCTGGATATTCTTTCCTTAACCAGAATTCCCTCCTATTTCGCCTTTACTCTTCATATAAAAATTCTACCACTCCGCATTCAATCCAAACTTGACCTTATATATACATATATGATAGGCCTTGTCAAGTCAGCTTGAATACCTTCCAAATAAACAATAAAACTTAAGTCTATCGATTGCAATTAACCAATTAAACATAAAGTGTAAACTGATGTTAGTTGGCTGACACTGAATGTATAACTCAATTAACACTGTAATCCTTCGATGCCCGACCATTACTCGACATAAACCAAACTTAGTGTATTACCCGAGTGAACTCGGTTAATACAGAACTTCCTTCATTAACCGATAGATCTCGGTTAATACAAAAAAACACTTTGGCTGATATTGGAGTCTTCTTCAATGCCTGAGAGAGCTCGGCATACACTGACTGTGCTCGGTTAGGTTTAGATATATGTGTAACATCACTGCATTTGTGTAACATCAATGACAATACACAATTGAATAATTATCTTCAATAGTGGGGACATCAAACAATAGGAATGAATTAACAAAAAATAAATATGTTAAAAAACCTCTATTTAAGAATGATTTCAATTACCACACTCTACTAGAGGTAAGGTTTTGGTTTAATCCAATCGATTGTAGAGACTTCTTTACAAATGAAAAGAACAAAAAATAAGGAACTTTATATAGAACGTAGGATATTCTATTCCTCAGATGCAAGTGCTTTGCATGATGCATTGTGAAGGGATATGGACAAAAATGGAAGACGTGTCCTAGTCTAGAAAAGTTCACCTATACAAGTATGAAAAGAAAATTTGATATTATAGAAAAAAAATTAGAAAGATATAAATGATAAACTAGCTACACACCAATCACATTTAAAGAATAAAATCATAAAATATAGTATAAAATGAAGGAAATGGATGCCCATCAAATGAGTTATGGGTTAAAAACACTTTCTTCGTTGTAAACCTTCAAATAATGAAGATGAACAATGCTGACCAATACAAAGTGCTTCCAAATACTCACAAATGTAGAGAACTAGTTGAGAGAAATCACATGTAATAAAAATTGGTAAAAAATTCAAAGATTTAAAATGGAAATGACTTTTTTTTTTTAATGTTGGTAGCTTGAAAAGAGTGTTGTTGGAGTGTGCTAGAGAGTTAAAATTCACACGATTGATTCAATAGTCATCTAAATGGGGTTGAAAGGGATCCAAGAGAAAGGATACCTATTTGGAATCTGGACAAGGTAACTACCTTTTGTGAACCTAGAAGAAGAGGATGATACCCTAAAAATGATAACTAGAGGCATGAATTATCATTGGATAGTAGCATGTCTCTTGGACGTCAATGAGAAGCACTAGCATTTAAACAATCTATTCCAAACAAAGAGTTAATAAGATAAATAGAACATGAAGATTCAAAAAGTTACATCTAAATAATGTTAACATAGACATATCCAAATAATACTTACATAGTACACTAATGAATCACCGACACTAAAAACTGGGTTGTTGGGCTACCATTAGAGTATCCAAAAGAGATAGGACATACTAATATCCATAATATAGGAAGATATATTGTGCTAGATTGTTCATATGTTAGCAACATTACAAGGAATGTATGTAGTAAGCATAAATGTGAACAGTGTGCAAATAAAAACCCCTCTTAAAATAATTGCATAATAGTTTAGGATTCAAATTATTTTAAGCTATAAAAATGGTAAGAAGGATTCGTACAAACAAGAGACATTTGCAAAGATGTTACAAACATAAAACATGTAAAATTGTGCTTATGATATTACATACACAAAGTAGGGATGTCATATAGAGACAATAAACATCCCACAAAAATACACATTGAGGGATCCAAAGAATTGGAGTTGATATATCATTTAGAGAAATTGTTGAATTGAAATAATTCTCCAAGTCTTGTGGAATTACAGGTACACAGGAAGAATTATACATGAAAGAAAATAAAAAAATTTGGTCAACATGGAAGTGACCTAAATGTATCAACCCTTTGCATTAGCCCTAAAAATTGGAAACACAAATAATAATGTAGAAATAGATAGAGTAGTGACTTGAAATTTTCACCCCTATACCTATCTACCTATTAGGGTAACATGAGTCTTCTTAGAAAGACTAATGAATACAAATAAATAAAATTGTAGGGATAAAAAAATAAACATGCAATTTTCATATATATAAACATACAAAGGTACAACTCTAAAAATCATTGTCCATCAAATAACCCTCCAAAGCTATATAAAAAGAGAATGGAGGATGAGTTGAAAGAGGAAGAAACATCAGAGCTCTATAATCA
Source organism: Thuja plicata (assembly GCA_018584345.1). Lineage (NCBI taxonomy): Eukaryota > Viridiplantae > Streptophyta > Pinopsida > Cupressales > Cupressaceae > Thuja > Thuja plicata. The sequence goes on along the minus strand of MU220975.1, from coordinate 23,571 downwards.
ATGAATTACCTACAATGATACACAAGGACAAAGTGAAAAGCATAACATCATCTTGAGTATTTAGAAAGGTAAGAGTAAATAATCTTTTAAATATCAAAGATAAAGAAGGAATATTCCTACAAGATGCAAATGTGCACTATTGGGGGGAGACACATAGAAATAATTATTAGGAAACTCAAAAAACCATAATTATTTTTTACTAACCATGTTAACAAGAATATGAATGATTGCAGGTGAAGATGGGGGTGTTTTTTTATTTGTAGGAAAAGCACATAATGCTCAAAAAGTGACAATAAAGGTTGGTTTGGCTTAGAAATGTGGAAAGAAGGAGCATGGTAAAACTTTAGTTTACACTTGGTAAATGACCAAGGGATATCATTATTGATAGTGGTAGGTAAAGCACATTAGGAGACATGAAGGTGACTATGCTAAAATAGATCTAAGGAAACGAGGATTGTATGGAGATAACATTGATGTTAGGCATGTTTAGAGGCTTTAAAAAAAGAGTCACATTGATGGTATCAAGAGTAAGAGGGGATCCATGAATGCCAACAACACTATCTAAACCATTTTCAAATTCATTTTGAATTATACATGAGGAGAGATTGAAGGGATTGCATCAATAATGCTCACAAGGAAAGGAGAAGGATGAGGCAAAAAATCTAGATTTGATCACATGGGAGGAAACACAAAATTAGGTGTTGGGAAGGTAGCTTATTAGTTGGTTTTGGCACAATGAAAATAATTGTAGTTTAATACATTTTTTTTTTCCTAGTGTGGATCTAAGAAACAACTAGTGGAAGGGGAGATTCACCAACATAAGTTTCTTTCCATTGTCTATCAAAAAGATAGGAGAATTATGAGACCAACCGAGATGTTGTGAGACCTTAAGAATGTGAGGTGGATGATTTGTTGTGATCCTTTTTCATTGTATTGACAAGGAGACAAGTGGAAACATAGGATTGAGCACTAGAAGGGAAGACACCATTGATTTTTAGGGAGTTATAACATGAAGGGATACATTCCCTTTAGTGATGAAACCATGTTAAGGGAAATAACTGAAAGGGGGAGGTTGAAACAATATAGAGGATCTTCCTCCTTTTCTCGCAAGGTAAGCATGAGGAAATTAGGTCACTGCTAGAGACCATGAAACTAGGGGAGGAACTACAAAGAATAATATAAAATATAGGTTCATATTTTTTGACAAAGTGATGGATAGGAGAACATAAGTGATATGCAAAGGATATCAAGCAAAGGGGATGCAACTACAAAAGATAAGGAAGAAGGACCCATAGGAAAATATGCTAAACATGTTCTTTTAAAATTTTGATATGATTTAAATACAAAATTAATGTGATGACATAAATATCCTAAAAGGGTTGGCCAAAATAATTAAAAAACTTTCAATGAAATGAGAGAGGTTGAAATCTATTATGCTATATGATTGGCATTTCCCTAGATCATCTATCAGATATCCCTCACATCTAAATCATATGTATTTTTTAGAGTTTTTCCCTTGAGCGGTTGAATCATAACAACAATATGTAAGTTTCAATCCTTTAGATAGAAGACAATCACCATACTTGTTGGGGGTCAAGTTGTTGTTGGAATCCCTTTTTAGGTCTTGTGAAGCCTTGCGTTGAATTTTTTATGGCCTCTTGTGGAGGTTCCTTCATTGTAATCAATAATTGCAAAATATAAGATTGATCCTCATTTTCACTAAATCTAATGAAGAACACATCACCCAACTGATCCAGAGTAGCACTAGAAATTGGTCGCAATGAGTTACTAATTATGAACCTTTCTTTTGAAGGATGTTTTTAATTTAAGAGAAACAAAAACAAGGGTGGTGTCTTAATAATACAATAGCCCAGAGGGAATTCAATGAAATTATAGGAAGTAGCAACACATTAACAACACATTGTAGACGAGGAAATAGGGAAACAAAAAACATTGCACGCCAAGGTCAACCACAAAACCTCAAAAGCACACAAAACTAGATCCTAATCCAAAAACTAAAGACACTAAGAAAAAGTGCAATACACATGAAAGTAAATCAAACAAACACACCCTTAGTGATGCCTCAATACTTTCCCTTTCTTCTCTAAGATTATGATGTTTCTCAAATATGAAAAAATGCACAAAATATTGAAAGCAATAGGATGATAGTGACAATGAGAATACTTGGATTGTGGTTTTAAAAAATGAGAGAATTAAAAGCCAATTTACAAAATCACAAAAGAGAACACAAAATTGGCTATTGTAACAACTTATGACAAATTGAAATTTTGCAATTGGGAAAATGTCATAATTATGAAATATTATGACATGATTGGATGCACAAATACAAAATGCAATTAAAAGGGAAATGGGAAGCCAAATTAGTGGGAAAATGAGAAAGGGAAGGTGTAAGAAGGGTGTAAGATAAATTATAGGAGATGAAGCACAATTAGGAGAAATGAAGCCAAAATTAAGGGAAGGAATCCCATTTGGAAAAAAATGAGGGAATTTTTAATATTAGAAATTAATAATTCCCACATATTAGAAGTTAGGAAGTAAGGGAATTATTAATTGCCAAATTTAGGACCAATTAGCCAATTAATCAACATAAAATCCATTAATTTTGAGACTGTAGGAAATTGGGTAAACAAATAAAATTTATTTATCATGGCGTAAGGCTTAGGCTAAGGGGAAAATTAATGATTATTTACCCCTAAAGAGGACAAATTTGATTGATTGAGATTAAAGGTTTAGGGACCCAATTTGACAAAATCACATAACCAGACAAGGTCAAGAGGTCAATTTGATTAAACATGACAAATATTAGAGACAAACATTAGTGATTAATTAAAAAAATTCATTATTTAATTAATGAGGAATAAAACGATATTGATGAATGATAAAGATAAAAAAACACAAAATAGAAGACATGTTAAAAAGGGGGGCCCTAGGCATTGACCATTTTTTAGTGTACATTTTTCCCCTCTTTGAGACAATGCAATTATGAACGTTGTTTTGAAGAAAAATTAAAAGAGCATGCCTTAGTGGATTGACATAATGGAGGTAGGAAGCCACTCAAAAAATTGAGGATAAATTTGACGAGGACAATTTTTCAAAAATGATTGCAAAAGACGGACAAAAGAAGAGTTAGATGGAAAGCAAAAGTTAGACAAAGAAGAGTTAGTAATGATGAAACTTGCTTTCAAAAGTGCACTTTATATTTAGAGATCTTTATTTAATATGGAAAACCGATGCATCACATCATAACATAGAAATTCAAGGTGATAATGCAATCCCTTTGCGTAAAAACAAACACATTTCAAAAAATGAATGTTTCCATCCATCCTAAAGCATTGAACAAACTTTCCCTAAAACTTCATGAAAACACCCCGCAAATAGAAGAGAAAAAATAAAATAAAGGACCTTGAACCATCCTGACCACTCTCATCACTTGTGGATATCCTTGAGTAGCATAGGAACATGACCAAAAATAAAACAATAAAAAATATGAGACTTACTGAAGCAAGCAAGTCAATAGACGTTTTGATCTTGTTGTCAAAGTTGATAGTTTGTTTGATGATGACGACGACGACGATTTCTGGTTTCAGGAATGAAGTACCTCGTCTAAGATAGATATAGTCTAGTTTCGAGTATACCACACCCTGTATTAGAAAAATTACAAGATTGATAAAGGATAGATTGATGTTGATTGATTGATAGGACAAATTTGATATGACTGATTGTTGACTTGATAGAATAGTTTGTCTGTTGATGCGTGATTTCCTTAAGTGCAATATTTGACAAGTCTTCAAGTTGCGTCTACTTTGACATTTGTCATTTGCAAGAGGAAATGATTTATTGATGAAATGAAAGCAATTATATACATATTTTGGATTTTTGAGGATTTTCTGATTTTTAGAATTTTGAAATATTTGATTTTTTGTGCTTTTTTAAGGACGTTTTGTAATTTTTAGGATTTTTCTGGACTTTTTATGAATTTTTTTGAGGACATTTTATAATTTTTAGGATTTTTTTTTCAGGACATTATTTTATTTTTATGGACTTTTTCAAGATCATATTTGCTTTTTAAAGGTTTTTTAAGGATATTATATAAATTTTAGTAATTTTTCATGAATTTAATGATCAAACAAGATATATTTATTTGGTCCTAGTGTCTAGCAATGCATGGACATTATGAATTGATGGATGGACTGGTAGATTGATGAAGACCGACAATTGCTTAGTATGTCTTGAAGTTGTTTGGATGTCAAGGACTATCCACACAATGTGATAACATATTTTTGCCAAGCTTAGGGATTGGACATGACAAGACAAAGTGATGACATGGTGCACTAAATGACATGTGGTGCACAGAAATGGACATGTCAAGAAGTTTATTTGAAAACATATTTTGCATTTCAATCCTTATTTTATATCAAGACCAAGAAATAAATTTGTATAGGATAACAATAGGACATGAATAGGGCAAGCAAGATGAGAAATGAACAAAGGAGATATGGATTGAAGGTTGTGATAAGATAAACAATATGGAATAAAGGGGTGTGTAACCACCTAAATTTGGTCTATTCTAACTATGGACCCTATTTTCCCTAAGTGTGATCATACTCTCGATTATGTCCAAACGACCCTGTTACTGCTTGGCATAATTCTTCTAATCAATTTAATGTCCTAGGTGATTTTTATCACTGAATTATATTAACTATTATAGCCATATGATTTAAATCAAATTAAAACCAATTAAATCAAACCAGAATCAAACATGGCTATAGTATTTAATTATAAAGGAATTAAATAAATCCCTAAATCAATTACCCACTTGCAAAATAACCCATTCCCCTAGCCTATTTAATTTAATTAAAATGGCTATAGTCCCCTAATTATTAAAAAGCAATTTCATTGTTTAAATAATTAATTCCTATATTTTTAAATGAATTAAATAAGTTTATTTCATTTATTTATATTCCCCTAAACCCCAACCTAACCCATCTCAACCACTTCTACCCTGGGTTCTAACCCTTCTCAACCCATTCACCATTGCTAATCTAATTCTAATCCTAATTCTACCCTAACCCACCCCCTAATGTTGTCACATTCCATTAAGGAATGCTTAGCAACTCAACCCACTTGAGAAAGTCCACTTTCTCAAGTTTGACTTCCTTAAGGTCCACTTTCTCAAGCCATCCTCTTACACCTCCCCTTGCTTCTTTAAGACTTTCATTAATGCCTTATTAATGAAGATGCCTTAAGCCTATGTCTCTCCCATGCCTTATTAATGCCTTGGGCATTAATGGATCTTACACCTCCATTAATGAGCCCCTTTACTCATTAATTCACCTTGTCCCCCCCCCCCCC
>MU220974.1:43012-66659 GCA_018584345.1 Thuja plicata | reverse complement strand
AATCATAGCAATGATTTTTTCTAGTTATGTATCCAGTTCTTCTTTCTCATTATTACTAGAGTTGCTCAAGGATTTCTTACCATGGACTGAGGCTTTGAAAGTTGTTTCACTTTTGGGTTATGTCTTCAATCTTGATATCTCAAATGTAGATATTTTTTTGATCAAAGTCTCTCTCTTGAAGTCTTTTGAAAATTGCATAGTTTCATTCAAGATGTTTATCTTTCTTTCATAATATGCTGTCAATGTAGTCATCAGTTTGTCCATTATGTCTTCCTCTAAAATTTCTCCACCATTGTTTCTGAGTCCTAAAACTGCTTCATTAATCCTTTGATTGTAAGCTGTGATGTTCTCTTCAGGTAGCATCTCTATGTTGTTATACTTATTTTTCCATGTCTTTCTCCACGCATTCTTTTCTTGAATATCTCCTCCAAACATATCTTCTAAATACTTTCATATGATGTAGGCTTTGTCTAATTTCTTGATCTCAGAGAATTCACTATCAGATAATTCACTTATAAGGGCTTCCTTGGCAATTGCATTAGCAGTGAATACATCCTTTTTTTTACTAGTAGCATCATCTTTTGGAAGGTCTTTTAGAGAGGGAACAACAACTTCTTGTGTGGCTATTTCAAAAATTTCAAAACCAATGCATTGTAGATGTGTTATCATTTTTTTCTTCCAGTCAAGATAATTTTCTCCATCAAACTTAGGACTCTCTTTTCTAAAGTATGTCATCTGATCTACCTTAAGCTGTTAAGATTTCTCTCCAAGGCACTTGGATCTGATACCAATTTTTAGGAATAGTCCCAAGAGATAACTGAGAGTGGGGGGAGGGGGGGTGAATTAGTTATCTACAAGATTTAATTCTTTTTCCAATTAAGTACAAAATAAATTGAAACATAAACTCAACAAGATAACACAGAATTGAACAACACAATTTTGGTAATGGAGAAAACCAAACTAGGTAAAAACCCCGGTGGGAATTAGCACCAACAAATAAATGTTCTATTTTATAATGATCCTTGTCAAAAGATCTTGCAACCCTATTAGGAGTTGATCTTTACAATGCAATAAGTATAGAGACTTGGTCAAAGGCTGGGCCCTATTAGGAGGCTTTTACAAATAATCCTATTAGGGGTGAGGACACATTGTCCAAGAGCTCATTGCTCAAATGGTGAAGGATGCAACCTTTTGTAAGGAAGATATACACTATATCTGATAATTAACTATTTGAGTAGACATGTTGTCTTGATTAGTTCTAGTGAATTGTAATTTCCTTCTTCTTCTTCACATAGATCTTCAACTGATGAATGATGTAGCTTTTCTGTCTAACTTTCTTCTCTGCTTTGTCTTATCTTTTTCACTGTGTTTTCACTCTTAGCGATCACATTTGAACTGCTATATGTATCTTCCCCAAGGATAAGGTCACGATGGCTGTAGGAAACACTTAATCAAATTCCTTGTCGCCTTAACTACGCATGCAATCAAATTTATGACCGCGCAACTGAAAATGAGTGGACACGTCGCTTCACATAGTCGGCTCTACCAAATTAACTCAACCAACACGCTTATGTTAAAACATGTTTAGCGCCTTCAGATAATCATCATTAAATCATAAATAAACATGAATACAAACACACATATCCTAAAGATAGGCGCAACTCAAGAAACAATGTAAATACATCAGCTCTTAACAGATAATCTCCAGAAACTGTAACTACCAAAATAGATTAACATAACTCAACTCAACTGAAATTGCATATCTAAATCTGCGTGTATGAACATTGCATCTAGAACATGTCTACAACATAGATGTAAATGCACAAGCCTCCAGAATATCTATACTGATAATTGCTTACATGACATTGTTGTATATTATATGTTGTCATCAATGAAAAACATACAATCAACTATTTGCACAAAAGTAAATCTCCAACAAACACACACACACACATATATGCACCACCACTTTAGCGAAGTATCCTTTCCAAGTCCATTTCCAAATATAATAGCACATAAAGATCGATACCCATACATAGATTCACCTGCAGTTCAAGATTGGGATAAAGGCCTAGTGGGAGTTTAGCCAGTTGAAGATTGAAATGCAGTACATGTAGCCCCTCTTTCATATATATGTTCCTTGCTTTCTGACTTGCCTCAAGATGATTTCTTCTTGCTAGTATTGTCAGTTATCTTTTTATTATATGTTTATCACTTTCCTCCTCTCTCCTTGGCTTCATCCACTCTGGTGGTTCACACTTCTCACTTTTGTGTTCTTTTACTTATATTTCACTTCCCTTTTTTCATTTCTTTTCCATTACCCGATTTGTTGATTGTCATTCATGTTTTTTTTTTTGTCGAGGATCACCCTTTAATCATAACAAGCCTTTTCCTTCTTCACATGAGTAAATATATTCCTGTGAGGCTTCTAGAAACCTTGGTACATCTCTCTTGACATCCTTTTTGATGATACCTTACAGCTGGTGTCAATTCATATTCTGTCTTTTTTGTAGAATCCTCTTCCCTTATTCAGGATTGATATTTTGAGCTTAAAACATATGTTCCTATTTGTTCTATCTATTGTTTTATCTACTATTTTTCACTAAATTTCTTATCTTTGTAATCCTAGTATGGCAACCAATGTTGACACTTTCCATGTCTCTAGAAACAGAGATATGGCTTTTCAGGGCCCTATCACTCTGGAAAAGTGGAATCACATCCTTAAAAATTTATATGATATGTCCAAAAGAGCTATTGAACAGGTCTTTAGGGATCGATACTTTTATTATAATTTCACATGCAGAACAAATGGGGATTTGGTGGGCACATTCATATCTTGCATGGTGATTTGTGGAATTAACAAGAGAGATATGGTTTCTCTATGTAGAGAAGTTTTTATTGAGAAAATCCTTTGTGGTCTTGAACATGAAATTTATAGCATCAATGATAGGCATGAGTTCCCTTTACCTGAAGTCTATATGTTGGCTACCATCAACAGTTTGGAAGATGAGGTGAACATTGTCAAAAGACCAGAGATGTTCGAAACACAACATTAATTTCTTACTTCAGTGGCTTCATATATTCCCCACTTACAATACTGAATGAATATTTCATTACCTCAATGCTGAGGGATATGATATCCCACAATCCTTCAAACACATGGATTTGGATAAAATTCATATTTCCATTAGAAATTCTTGGGTACGAAAAAGCCCCTACAAGGTTGACATCAAAGGAAAAGAAAAGGTTATGTTGGATGAGTCGGAAGAAAGCTTAGATGAATAATTACTGATCATTAAGAAATAAATAAGTTTAATTTCTAGTATATTACCATATAGTTTTCTGTATAAGCATTTTGACATCAACAAATTATAGTTTATACTTACATAGTTTTTTGCATAAGTATTTTGACATCAAAAACTTATAGCTTAAGTCATCTCTTAGTTGATACATAGTTTTTTAATATTTTTTTATTAATTATAAATACACTTACTCTTTACATAAACTTAATCACACATGAACTTTTATAAAAAGAGAGCGGGATTACACTAGAAGGTGGCAGTGTTCTTGGGGATGAGCATATAATGGTGGAAAATCCATTAGCTAGGATGTATTTGATTATTTTTTTGAGTTTCATGATGCCTAGGGATGTTATTGGATTATGTTCCTAATGAGTTGGAAATCTACATCGATCAAGGAGATGATATTTAAAGGGAATTTCAAGTTGGTGATGAGTTTTCTTATGTTCTTGGCTGACTTGGTCAGTAAACCATTTTATGGGTGATCAGTAAAACATTTTATAGAAGCGTTATGATCTCGAGGTGATTATGAGGGATCTAAGATATGTTTGGTTGACATGCTTTAATCAAGGTCATTGATTTTGGCATGGTGAGATGCAAACTAAAAGTTAGGTCTTTGTCGACTTATTCTTGATATAAGGATTGATGGATTAGGGAAAAGTGTGTGGTTGCACAAGAGAAGGATTGATCATGGACACTAGGGATTTCTTGTAAAGTAGTTGTGCAGCTCTAGTGAAGATTGAATTTCTCATCTAAAGGAGTCAAAAATAATTTCAACAAGAGATCTTATTATAATTCAATTGAATTGACTAAGGCATAATTAGATTCTACTATACAACTCATAAACTCATCAAATTTTAGTAAGATTTGTATTTTAAAGATAGAAAGTCTTCCTTAGGGTTGGAGTCCAAAGATAATTGAAAAGTGAGCTCTAGAAAGTAAGTCTAAATGCATGTGCATTTCTCATTTTTAATAAGCTTATACTTCTAAGAAGGTATTAGTACTCTTGTTGTGTTTGCAAGCCCCACCGTGGTTTTCACCCTAATTTGGGTTTCCATGATAAAAATTTTGGTGTTATGTGTTGTGGATATTTTTTTAATTGTGTTTAATTTCTCATATCATTATAAATCAGATATAAGAGTTTCATGCATAAGGGTTTCAAGGTTTACAGGTTCTAAAGTGCTTAAGTTTTTGGTGCAACTAATTCACCCCTCCTCTTAGTTTCTTTCTTCCCTATTTTATAGAATATGATCAACTAGATTAATGGATGGATTAACTAAATTCAATATATGAGTACAATTTATATGTTCCTACTTATATATGAAACACAATAAAAGACTATGATAAGTTAGGAGATTACTTATCACCTACACAACATGGATCATCCTATATTATGTAATGAAGTATGTGCAAAGATGTGCAACAACGTGGAGCATGATAAAGTGATAATTGCACCAAAGGTGGAGACAACATATAAAATTGAATGTGGTAACAACTATCACCACCTAAAATTAAATTTATCCTACACCATGTGCAACTAAAGGTGCAAAATCCTAAGTGTCTCAAATGAAAACTACTATATATGCATTATGCTAAGTAAGCTTAAGTAAAGTATAATTAGGTGAATAATTAATTACATAAATAAGTTTACAAAATGGATAGAATTTATCCTTACTAAACAAACTATAAGAAAGGTGGTCATAAAAATTTTAATGGACAATATTCTGACAAGGTTTTGTGTTCCTATCGATGTAATAATTGATAATGCAATATACTTCATATTAGAAGAAATCAAGGTCTTTTGTGAGAAATGTGGGATACTAATGTCATATCCATCTCCATATCATCCCAAGGGAAATGGGAAAGATAAGTCTAGAAACAAGAGTCTCATGAAGATCATAAAAAGGACCTTGGAAAAAAATAAAAGAGAATGGGATTCCAAATTAAGACTTTCTCAATGGTTTGATAGAGTGACCATCAAGAAGGCTACTAGTAAGTCCCTATTTGAATTTATTTTTGTATTACGGGAAAGATTTCCCTTGAATAATTTATTGCATGTATATAAGTTCATTCAAGAAGGATCAAATGAGATATTAAAGCCAGTGAAAGATAGGATTGTGTAATTGGTTGAGTTGGATAAAATAAGAACTAAATAAAAACTGAATAATAATAAACTACAACAAGTCAAGCACCTCTTTGATAAAAGGGAAACTTAGAGAAAGTTTCAGGAAGGAGACATGGTGCTAATGTGGAATGTAAGAAATCAGGATAAAAGTAAGCATGAAAAATTTGAATCACTTTGGTTGGGTCCTTTTGTAGTAATGGAAAATAATGTTGTACAGACCCATATTATTTGCAAATAATTGATGGAGAAGCTCTAGAACTTCCAGTTTATGAACAGCTCTTGATGTTCTTCTTTTCCTACAGAATTTTTTTAATGAATAGTATGTTACTATATATAACTATAAATAGATTTTTTTAATTGTATGTATTTGTGTTAGCTATTTTTGGTCACCCTCCTAGAGTTTATTGAATCCTCATGCTAGTCTACAACAATCCATCCCCAACTAGAGCCACTATTAAGAATATTCAATTTTTTACCATCTCCTAGTTAGGGTTGGTTGTTAGGTTTTCCAAAGAGTATTGTCAAGTTGAAAAATGGCTAAGTGTAAGTCTCTTTCTAACCTTAGTCTTCCATGTTTTGATTGAACATTGACGTTCCTAATCAATTATGAATAACTTAAAAACTTGGTGTTCTATCATTAGGAAACCATCCCCCCCTTTTCTAATCCATTTAGGTTTTACCGACTAAGAAAGTAGCTTATACATTCTTTACACAGTCCATTTCAACTCTTATCCCCAAATAGTTTTTATTTTTCAAGCCATGTGTTTCTGTAATCTGGGTTGAATTAGTTCTTCATGTATGTTCTTCCACCGCGTCCCCACAATGGTAATCAAAAATGATAAGTTAGGTGCGGGTAGGTGGGGTGCGGTCAATAGCAGTAAAGATAAGGGGTTCAACACTTGGTCTCAGTAGGGAATACTCAAAAGGTTATAGGTGTATTGTAGGTGTGTGTGGAACTAAAATTGAATAATGTGACATGCTATTATTATACCCCGCACCCTTGTAAAGGTCAATCCAAGTTCATAGTAAATAAATTAGGTGTGCATGTTTCAAAGGAATCAAATAATAGCCCATAAAAATTTCTTATGCCTCGTATCTTCACATTGATCAAATAGTCAATTTGAAACATTGATTGGGTGAGTGAGGTATAAGTTCTAAAGTAGAAGGAAGGTGCCTGGTTGAACCCGCCTCCCTACAGGGTATTACCATAATTTTATAGTCATAGTGCGGGCCTACAAGGTATCATTAATGAATGAAGTTAGTTGAAGCAATCAAGGGCCCCACGTCCCTACGATGGATAGGTGCTTATTGAAATATTTATAGCAGGTGTTTATGAGCTACAACTAATTGTATGCTTGAAGTCATTGAGTTAATGATCAACTGAGATACTAATGTGATGATGGACATTAATCAGTTAATGTATTGTCATTGATGTCAACCTATTTGATTATAAATCATGGTAACAAACATCTATTATGGATTGAAGATCTGGAATAAACAAAGTTTATGTGGTCAATAATTGTATTGTTATGTATACACCAATTTGGAACAATCGACACCGAGAAAGCATAGTGTATAATGAGCACAGTGATAACCAAGCTAGGTATCACTGAAATATCACGGTATTCACCGAGTCAAACAAACTGAAGGCTGAATAAGATCCTGAACTGGAAATTGTTTATGATTTCTAGGTAATTGATAAAGTTTGTTATGTTGATCAAAGGGCTATGAAAATTCAATATGATAAGATGAAGGAGATTGAAACATGTTTTTGACAAAACTACCGAGGAAGGATGAAGTGGCAAAATCAACGATGGAGATCAAGCGGCAAAATCTAAGGATGGAAATTAAATGAGTTATGATGTCTATATAAGAGACAAGAGATTCATAATGAATCATACATGCAAATGTGTGCATGCATATTTCTGAAGAGATTAACTTCATGCATGACTAATCAAACTAGTTGAAGACAGAATTGAGCAATTCTACAAACAACATCAAGCAACATAAAAGAGTATTTATCGAGTAGAACAGAGAATTAAGAATCACAGGGACTGGAGTGATTATTGATCAGAGGTATTATGTACTTAGCATAGATCTAAAAATATGCAAATAAAGTTGTATTTGAGTCAGATCATTACTGTATCAGTTTAACCATTGCTATAGAAAAATCTCTTAACCGAGTAGGAATTAATAGTCTTTATTATGACATTAAATGAATGTTGATTATTTTTTTGTTGACCCCATAGTGAATTATTGGTCAAGGGAGAAATGTTAGTGATAAATTCTCTAACCATGTCACACCTAACAATGTGCATTGTAACCTTTAACAGGGTTGTCTCTATACCGAGCTCACTTCAAAAGAGTGAATTATTTTGGGTTACCGGCCCCAGGTGGGTTTTCCCTTAGCAGGTTTTCCATGTTAAAAATCTATGTGTTAATGTGTATGTATATGTTGGATTGTTATTTTTCTTTACATATTACTTTATATGCATTGATCGGTAATCACAGTATTGATTTACTGCTACTCGGTAATTAAGTTTGAGATCACAGTTCAGATTTCACCGAGCTGATTTATATGTTTGAAATTGTTGTTATATACATCTGTGAGTATTTGGGACTTTAGGATATCTGGAACTAAGTTGTTCATCCCCCCTCTTAGTTATCTAACAATTGGTATCAGAGAATACAATGCTTAGAAGGAAAATTTTAAAGGACTTAAGGTAAATATCACAAGATGTACAAGAAAGATATGCCTAAGATGAACAAGGACAAATTCTCAACATTCAAAAGAAAAATGAGACTCTATCTGTTAGTGATTGGAAATGATGTCACACAATACCTAGATACTAAGTTCAGCTTACCTATTGGACCTTTGACTGTTGATCAACTGAGAGAAAGACATGAACACAATGCTATGATGATAGAGATTGCTTCTAATATGTCCAAATTTTTGTTTGGCATTAGATCTGAAATCTTGTGCTCTATGTCCAAATTTTTTATAGTTGTAACAATATCCATTTAATCTAGGTGTGGGAGGTGCATCATTTTCCTTTTCCCAACATTCATGTGCTTGATGTCCAAACTTCTTACAGTTAACGTAATAACCATTGGACTTAGGTTTAGGATTGGAATTACCATTCTTACTTTAGAAAATGTTTTTTGTGTGTCCCAATTTTTGATAGTGATGACATACAAGTTTGTTGTTCTTTTTCTTTGCACTCCTCCTTTCACTAGTCTTAGATTATTCTCCTTTCTCAGTCGATGTCGGTTGTTTAGTGTGACCTAATCCAAAAGAATCTTTAGATCTCCTTGATGCTTCCATCAAGTTCTCAAAATGAGTCAAGGCTTCATTGGGTCTATTCAATCTTTCATTAAGCTCTTTCTCAGATCTCAATTCATTTTTCAATTAACTATTTTCAGATTTCAGATTCACAATTGCCATGTCTTTCCTACTAATCTCCTGATTTGCAAGTAGTAGTTGACTCACCATGTCAACCTAATTGTTTGTCATCATTTTTACTTCATGTGTCCTTTCATCAAATATGACAGTCATCAAGTATGATAGTCTAAACATTGACATCTCAAACTCTTTGTTCATTTCATTAGCAAAAGATTTGCATAACATATAATTACCCCCAAATATGATATCATCAACAAATATTTCAGCAATCAAAATGTTATTGTCAGTATCTTCTTTTAAATACAGATTTCTATTTTCACTTGTTCTTACAAATCCAATGCTTATGAGATAGGAGTGAAGTCTTTCATACTAGGTACTTGTTTCAATCCATACAAGGATTTGTGTAGTCTAAAAACCATGTTTCTCTTGTTAAGATCAAAAAACCATTCTGGTTGTTCAATGTATACCTCTTCTTCTAGTATTCCATTTAGGAATACAACTTTGACATCCATTTGGTATACCTTGAATCCTTTGAATGCAGCATAGGAAAGTAGTATTATGAATCCTTCTAGTCTAGAAATGGGTGCAAAGGTTTCTCCCTAGTCAATACCTTCTTATTGTGCATATCCTCTGCATACTAATCTTTCTTTTTTCCTTGTGACTTCTCCATTCTCATTCAGCTTATTTCTGAATATCCATTTGGTATCGATGACATTCTTTTCATCTGGTCTAGGTAGTAATGTCTATGTTCTTTTTTTATCAATCTGTTCTATTTCCTCATTCATAGCACTGAACCATTCTTCATTTTCAAGTGTGGTATTAACAGATTTAGGCTTAAAATCACAAATTAAGCATCTAGTGTTTAGTGACTTACCTCTTGTTCTCATTCCAGCCTTCTTTTCTAATATGATCTGGTTATGTGGATGGTGTCTTCTGACATAGTTGGAAAGTATTGGTTCAGTTATTTGTTCATCATTCTGATCATCATCTTGACCTTCATTCTGATCTTCATCACTCGGAATATCATTTTGAGTAATTTCCTTATTTTTGGTGTTTGCAACCTCATGCTTGGGTGCATTGTTGTGTTACTCAGGAGAAATACACTATTTCTCAAGTAGAGTGCCAAGTTCTTCATTGTAAACAAACCTGTTGTAGTCTTCTGATTCTTTTCTTCTTTCCTCATCATTTTTCTCTACATATTCATCTATCTTGACATTTTCACTTTCAATTATCTTGTTAGAGGACTTGTTAAGACATTTATAAGCCTTGCACTTTAAATTATCTTGTTAGAGGACTTGTTAAGACATTTATAAGTCGTGATTTTGTTGGAATACCCTAGAAATATTTCTTCTTCACTCTTGGAGTCAAAATTTCCATTTCTATCATCTTTCAAAATATAACATTGACTTCAAAAAATTATGAAGTAACTTACATTGGGTGTGTATCCATACCATAGCTCATAGGGTGTCTTCTTGGTGTATTTCTTCGATTGGGAGAGGAAATAGGAGCCAAAATATTAAGAGGATTCAATTTGGATTTTTTTAAATGGGAAGATTGCCTTTCAACCCCAACTGAATGGGACCTAGAGGGAATTTTCCCTTTCACTTTAATAGACAGAAAAAAAAAATTATTTTTTCGCTTGATGCCAATACTAGGTTGCAAATATTTAGGGACAGATAGATCTGATGCGGTGTAGTCAGAGTCATAATCATCAGAGAGAACAATTTTCTTGTAGCCAAAGGGGGTCGTTGATGGGTGTTTCCTATTGTACAAAGGAAAAACCTCCTATTCATCAGAAGACTCATCCTCCTAGTTCAAGGATGTATTCCAATAGTGAACCCTAACATTCTTTTTAAATTTAATGCCCATTTTAGGAGGGGTTTTCTATATATGCAAAGCCCTAGCATGTTCCATTATGAGTAAAATCAAGCCCTCATGAAGGATAGAGGAGGCAAGATACTTGGCATTGGCTCACAAACTATGATTCAAAGATGAAAGAAAATAATATAGAAAAGATATGTAGTGAGGGTAACTGAAAATACTACATAATTTTCTATCAAATGTAAGATATCTCATAATTACCTCTATAACATCTTTCCATGTGGCTTTGAGGGAGCTTTAATCATATCCCCCATCAATATTCTTCTTGATGCTTTTCCCTTTTGGAGGTAGGAAGAATATTTTAACTGCTACATTAGTGCATTTTTTAGCTCTATTAAACTTCATTCCTCCTACCAATGTAATTGACATTTTAAGAATTAACTATTCATTAATCTCCAAGTCAAGACCATAGACTCTGAAGATGTCCTCTTTGAAATATTCAAAAAACACTTCAGTAAGTAGTGATTCAGCACCATGGAGCCTCTCCATATACCCATTAAGACATCTCACAGATATCTCTCTCTAGACCAAATTTATGTTCTGCAACTTATGATAAATAATGGGATCGAGCATATTACGATGACCCCCTATGCTACATGCCAAAATAGAACCCTCACATAGTGAAGCAAGGCACCCACAATTAAAAACCAAACTTAATAGCACCGGAATACCTAGCCACTTCACTATAAAGGAAGGCCACATCAGGACTCTAATTCACACATAGGAAAGCATTATTTCCAATACAATGATAAATTTAGTAGTTTCCCCAACACCATTTTGCAAAAAAAATTTAGATCTCTACGAGTATATTATCAATGATATCCCAATTATTCAGCTATTGATAATTAACCCCGAAGCTTTCCACCCTATTTGCCACATAATTGCCTTCACACAACATGTAAGATATTATATAATCTTTGAACATATAAAGCATATGTTTGCAATCTTCTATCACTGGTTTAATTATCCAACTAGGGGGGGTGGGTCTCCAATCAAAAAAAATTTAGTATTTATGAATTCAATTTCTAACTAGACCTTCATAAACTCCCTATCATTGGCCATTTTAATCTCAATATAGACTGCATAACGTCGAGAAAGTGGTTTATCTGTGATGCAGAGTAACTATAAACACTCCTTATTTTTTTAATTCACCTATTAATGGTTATCTACTTCACCACTACTAAATGTTACCCCACACAATGGTTCTAAGTAACAATCTTATTGCCTTAGATTCTTTAGACATACCCAAGCACTTATGTTTCCTTCAATAAACTGCATATCTCCTAGTAGCCCTCCTATTTCAACTTTCAATCTTCAACTCTCTGATTCTTCTAGGTTCTAAGGAATAGCCTTACTTTTGGACTATCTTCTTAGAGCTCTTTAAAGTCCCAAAATTTTTAGATTATAACCCTCTATATAGGCAGCAAAACACACATGTGTTCTCCTAGGCCTATTATGATAGTTAGGTCTATTTTCCTAAGAAAGTACCCTTTTTATGATGGGTACCTGAAATATAATTACGAAAGTGTTTGGAGGATGTGTTAAAATTCTTAAATACAATTTTATAGCCTTTGGTGATCTTTATAGTGTTGGTTATAATGTAGTTGCAGGAATTCCACTTCCTAGACTCCACGGGACAATTCTTACAAAACCACTTGCAACTTCAACTGTACACTTCCAATCAGAAATATAATAGATGATTCTTAAATTTCATTCATGGGGATTGAAAAATTCAAAAGGAAATTTTTTTCTAATGGTGAGAATTTGAGCTATGAGCAATTCTTCTAGAAACCCTAGTTCAGGGTATAATTCTAAACATTCTCCACAAAAACTACAATCTCTTTGTTAATTGATCAAATAAGAACATAAGACCAACTGAAAATGAAAGATAACACCTTAATATAAACATCCAACATGAATTCAATTCTCTGTAACTCCATACAAACACATGTGTTAATGGCTTTCTAGAATATTGCAGGAATTTAAAGGGCTTCCTCTTGCATTAAGTTAACAACTTGTTCATACACCACTTCCAATTCTTCCAACTCACCAAAATTGACTCAAAACATCATATATAAACATTCCCCCTTTGATTTTCATGGATTTGGAGGGTTGTGACCTTTTGGTTTCTTGCATTCCAAAAGTTGCACATGATAACTTTTACAAACAACTGACAAGAATTGTCATTTTGCAACTTAAGAACAATCAACTCCTATCTTGACTAAATGAATCCTAAATGACATCAAAAACTTAGTAAAAACAGTACCTACATGATAACAAGTAGGTCATGTTGGTTTATAAGACTACCAACACATTCCAGTGCCTTACAAAATAGGCCTTTATTATATAAATGTATGCACTCAATGACGTATTTAAAATGAAAAATCTATCCTACCATCCATCATAGAAATATGTACATGTGGGAATGAAATGCAATGTATGGTTCTTCATGTGGGTGCCCCTTCACCATACAACCCAGGAAAATTTATTTTAAGCCCACTTGAGATGAGATTTTTTAGGGTGGTACTATGTTTTTTGGTGTCTTCCTCTGTCATCCTAACAACATCCACCTCCGAATGGCCTCTGATTTTGACCAGATACTTCTTGTACTCCTTTCCCCTTGTCTTCTTTACAAATTTTGTGGCAAGTATCTTCTCAATTCTACATGGTGCCTTCATTGGAAGATCATTGATGTCTTCTTCACCTACAACCTTAAATGGATCAATGTCTTCCTCCCCTCTTTTGAATGGTGTGAGATCTGCTACATTAAAAATGGGAGAGATTCCAATGTCAGGTGGCAATTAGATATCATAAGCATTTGTTCCAAAATTCTTCATTATTTTACATGGACCTAGTTTTTGCATCATGAGATCGGTGTGCTTCCCCTTTGGAAATCTTTCCTTCTTGAGATTATCCCACACTAGATCTCCAACTTCAAATTCCAAGTGTATCATTTTTTGTTCTACATGTTTCTTGTACCTTTTGGATGTTTTCTAAAGTTGTGCTTTGACCTCATCATGGATCTCCTTGATGGCAATGACAAACTCTTCTCCGTGTGCACTAACTTTTTTTTGTGAGCTTATGTATCTTAGTTCTAAGAGTCCTCTAGAATGTATCCCATACACCTCTTGAAAAGGTGACTTTCCTGTACTCCTATTGATGGATTCATTGTAGGCAAACCTAGCTTGAGGTATGATTGCATCCACTTTTCTCCATCTTTCCTTGTGAGTGATCTTAAAATTTGTCCCAATGTCCTATTGACTACCTCTGTTGTCCATCTTTTTGAGGGCGATAGGTTGAAGAGAAACATAATTTGTGCCAAGATTCCTCCACAAAGTCCTCCAAAAATGTCCTACAAACTTCACATCTCTGTCTGATACAGTGTTTAGGGGTAAACCATGAATTATTATGACTTCCTTGAAGAAAACATTTTCTATATGGGAGACATAAATGGTTAACTTTCATGGCAAGAAGTGAGCCATCTTACTGAACCTATCAACCACCAAAACACACTATCATGTCCTCTCTTTTTCCTTGTTATCCCCATCACAAAATCCATTGTTATGCTTTCCCATGGTCTAGATGGTATTAGAAAAGGTTGGTAGAGCCCTGGATTTGTAGTCCTCCTTTTAGCTCTTTAACAATCAAACATGTCTCCAAAAAGTTTTTGATATCAGTCTCTAGTTTAGGCCAAAAGTACTATATTCTAACCAATTCCAATGTTTTATCCAAACCAAAATGTCCACTCATGTTTCCACCATGCTTTTCCTTGATGATATTTTCCCTCATAGATCACCTTGGCACACACGGTTTCCCTCCTTTGAAAGGGAGTCTATCTTGGATCATAAATTTAGAGAATTCAACATGGTATCTATCACCAAACTTCATACATACCTTGAGTATTTCACCAAATTCTAAATTTTCCTCATACATATCCTTCAATGCTTCAATTCCTACACTCTCCAACTAGATTTGTGAGACAGTCAAGGTTCTTCTACTAAGAAAATGAGCTACCTTGTTATCTATGCATTTATTATGCTTAATAGTGAATGTATAGGCTTTTAAAGCCTCCACCCATTTCATGTGTCTATGATTGAGTTTGTCTTGATTATTGGGGAAACTAAGTGTTTGGTTGTCTGTATAGACAATAAATTCATTAGGCAGTAAGTAATGCATCCATTTCTTGATATCTTGGACCAAGGCATACATTTCTAAATCGTACGAAGAGTACTCTTTTTAGCCTAATTGAGTTTTTCACTTGAAAATGCAACTAGTTTGCCCTCTTGGCTGAGAACTGCCCCTATAGAAACATTGCTAGCATCACACTCCACTTGGAAAACTTTGTTGAAATCATGTAGGGAAAGGATAGATTGTTCACTAACCTTCTCTTTGAGCATCTCAAAGGCTTCATTTGTTGATTTTTTCTAAGATAATTTACACTTCTTTCCACCTTTTATAGTTTCTAACATGAGTGCACATACATGACTAAAATTTCTTATAAATTTTCTATAAATGTAGCAAGTCCATGAAAACTTCTAACATCCCCTACTATCCTAGGAAGTGGCCACAAGAATATGGGACTTACCTTTTCTAAATCCATCTTTAAATTTCCTTGGGAGATCAAAAAACCAAGATAGGTTAGTTCTTCTTGCATGAATAGGCACTTATCCAAGTTTACCACCAAATTTTCTTCATGTATCCCCTTAAGACCATGTCAAGGTGTTTGAGATATTCCTCCTTGGTTTTACTAAAAACAAATATGCCATCCAAGTATACTATTATAAATTTGTCATTGAAGTCTTTAAGCACTTAATTCACGAGTCTCATGAAATTTCTTGGAGAATTTGAGATCCCAAAAGGAATGAGCTTCCACTCGTACAAACCATCATTTATTTTTACTATTGTATTCCACTCATCACTAGCCCTTATCCTTATTTTGAATCAAACTTGGAGAAATACTTTGCACCTCCCAAAAAATCCTCAATTATTGACATGAGAAACCGTTATCTGATGGTGATCTTTTTTGTGGCCCTAGATTCCATACACAATATCCATGTTCATTCCTTCTTGGGAGCCAAAATAGAAGGTACTTCACATGGGCTTAAACTTTTGGCAATTAGTCTAGATTCTAGTAACTCCTTTACTTGTCGTGCTATCTCCTCATTTTGTTGAGGTGTCATCTTGTAGGAAGCCTTATTTGGAAATGTATCTCCTAGAATAAGATCAATACAATGTCTAATGTCTCTTATTGGTGGAAAAGGCTTAGGCATACCTTCTGAAATCAGTCCTTCATACTGGTCCAAAATTGCTTTTACCTCTTGTGGTATTGTCTTCTTTACCTCTAACTTCTTCTTGTCTTCAGTAAGGTCTTTTCCTTTTGGTACATGTATCAAGGAAAAATAAGGTTTTCCTTCCTCCCCAATACTCTTTAATAACTCCTTCCTATCAACTATCATGATCTTGGCTTCCCCCTCTTTGATGTCTTCTTTTTCTGCATTGTTTGAAAAGGGTAACAATCTGATTACCTTTCCATCTTTCTTGTTCAACCTTACACCATGTTGAGCCTGTAAGTTAGATTTCCAAGGCCTTCCAAACAATACATGGCATTCATCCATGTCTACAATGTCAAATAGAATTCTATCCTTATATTTTCCAATATGAAACCCAACCCATTCTTGATTATTTACAAGTGTTTGTTTACCTTTGGTTAACAATGATACCTTATATGGGAAAGGATGTGGGACTCTACTAAGTTTTAAATTTTAAACCATTACAAGAGATACAATATTCTAATTTTAAACTAAATCAATAATTATCTTACACACCTTACCTCCTAAATTTGTAGGCCGTCCTAAATATGGTTTTTCTTTGTGGTGGCTCCATGACAGTGGGCACCTTTAACAAGGTCCTCCTCATCATTATCATTTCTCCTTTCTTTTGTAAGCTATCTAAATCGAAGACTTCTCTTTCTTGGTATTCATCCTATTGAACCAAATGTGCCCTTCTTTCTCCTTGTGAACTTGTACTATCTTTGTCAGGACACCTAGATGCAATGTGACCTTCCTTGTAGCAATTATAGAAATTTATTGGTCCTACCCTTCTACCTCCAAATCTTCCTCTTGAGTTTGATCTCCTACCTCGGAAATGACCCCTAAAATTTCCTTCACCTTGAGTTTTTTCTTGTTTGGAATCTTTAATTTCTTCATGATTTTTTCCTCTTCCTTAAGAACCTCCTCTTCCTCTCTGATTTTTACCCCTTCCTCTACTATTGTGTTCTTCTTTCATTTTCAATTTTGCCTCCACCTTTAATGCTATTTGGAATTTTTTTTGTATTGTGCCCGGGCACAAAAAACTCAACTCTTTTTGTATGTTTATCCCGAATCCATTGAGGTACCTTACAACCTTCTCACTCTCATTTTCAATCAACTTCATTCTTAGATTCAATCTCTGTAATTCTTCAGTATATGGAGTCACATATAGTTCATTTTGTCTTAGGTTTTGCCTCCTTCTATGCAATTGGACTTCATAGTCCTCTGGTATGTATGTCTCCTTCACTTTGGCACTCATTATACTCCATTAATTTATCATATTTCCCCCTTATTTTACCCTCACTCCTTGGCTGAAATTCCACCAAGTGAGAGCTGCTCCTTTTAATTTTGACTTATCAATCTCTACCCTCTCTTTCTCTACCACATTCTCACACTCAAATTTATTTTTCAGGGATTCTATCCAATCCACAATACTATCAGCATCTATCTTACCTAAGAAGATGAGGATGTCACCTTTGCCATCCTTTTTACCTATTATTTCAAGGGCTTCTAGGAAGTATCTTTGGTCTACAGGTATGTTCATAGTCTCCTCCTTAGGGGATTCTTCTTCTTCATCCCCTTCTACTTGTCTATCACATGAATTCCTTAATCCCATCTCAATCTAGCCCTTCAACATCTCAAGTTCATCCAACAACCATTTATTGGTCTCTTCTTGTTCTTGCACATTCTTGGAAAGCTCAACATTGGTGACCATCTTTGAAGTCTCACCTTCTAATTCTTGTCTTGACATAAACATAAATTATCCCAAGATCTACCTTAGCTCTGATACCAATACCAATGTAGAGTAACTATCAACACTCCTTATTTTTGAATTCACCAAGTAATGGTTATCTACTTCACCACTACTAAATCTCACTCCATGTCATGGTTCCAAGTAACAATCTTATGCCCTTGGTTTCTTCTAATGACCCCAAGTACTTATGGTTCCTTCAATAAACTCCCTATCTCCTAGTAGCCCTCCTATTTCAACTTTCAATATTAAACTCTCTAATTCTTATAGGTTCTAAGGAAGAGCCTCACTAAATAAGAGTGTCTTCTCAGAGCTCTTTCAAATACCAAAATATTTAGAGTATAACCCTCTATAAAGGCGGCCAAACACACATGTGTTTTCCTAGACCTAATATGGTAATTAGGTCTATTTTCCAAAGAAAGTACCCTTTTTATGATGGGTAATTGAAATATAATTATGGGACTGTTTGGAGGATGTGTTCAAATGCTTAAATCAAATTATCTATCCTTTGATCTTTTTGGTGTTGTTTATAACGTAGTTGTAGGAATTCCACTTCCTAGGCTCCACTAGATAGTTCTTACAAAAACACTTGCAAATTCAACTGTACATTGACAATCAGAAAGATAATGGATGATTCTTAAAGGTCATTCATGGAGCTTGTAAAATTAAAAAGGCTAGAATTTTCTAATGGTGAGAATTTGAGTTAAAATCAATTCTTACAGAAGCCCTAGTTTAGGGTATAATTTTGAACGTTCTCCCCAAAAACTGTAATTTCTTCCTTAATTGATCGAATTAGAACATGAGACCAACTGCTAATGAAATATAAAACCTTAATCTACACATCCAACATGAATTCAATTCTCTGTAACTCTGTACAAGCACCTATATTAATGGTGATTTGGAAAAGTGCAAGGACTTGAAGGGTTTCTTCTTGCATTCAGATAACAACTTGTTCATACACCACTTCCAAGTCTCCCAACTCACCAAAATCAACTCAAAACATCTGATTTAAACATTATTCCATTGATTTTAATAGATTTGGAGGGTTGTGAGCTTTGGGTTTCTTGGATGCTAAGATTTGCACATGACAAATTTTATAAATCAATGACAACAATTGTCATTTTGCAACTTAAGAACAATCAACTCATCTTGACTAAATGAATCCTCAATGAAAGCAAACACTTATTAAACAAACTACCTACATTTTAATAGGTCATAATTTCAACTAGGTCATGTTGGTTTATAAGACTACCAAAACATTCCAGTGCCTTAAAAAAATATGCCTTTATTACAATTGTTTGCACTCAATGACTTAATTAACATGAAAACTCTATCCTACCATTCATGATGGAAATATGTACATATGGGAATGAAATGAAATGTATGGTTCTTCATGTGGGTGCCCCTACACCAATCTGGGTACCCAATGGGACCCAGACAAACTAATTTGTCAAGGCTTATGCAGCCTGTATTGGAATTAATATGGCTAAGGATAGAGGGTTAATGAAGATCTAGTTCGAAAGTGAGTCTCTAAATATTATCAATAGACATACTCCCTAAACATTACATTCTTAAATGTTAAAGAAATAGACATACCTATTTTAATATAATTCTATAAACATATAATAAAGATATAGGCAATGTCTCAACATTCTTTAAGTTATATTTTAGTTTTGTTGACATTATACACAATAAATAAAATAGTTTACACTTATTTAATGAAAATATAAGCAAAATTCTTAAGCACTAAACTAACAAAATTAAATACTCCTTTAAGAAGACAAATATCTTAATAAAATACCTTTTTCATTTTATGAAACAATAGTACACTAATGGTGATCACCTTGTGGTGTAGTTGTAAATTTCTTGCATTGTTAATGGTGCAACCAAGGTTCAAATCCATGCTTGGCTCAACACAAGTGTTAATGCTTGGTTGGGCCCACCTTGGTGATTGTGTAGGTGATTGTTGTGCGAGGACAATATTGGTGATTGTGTTGGTTGATTGGAATAGACTCTCGTTGGGTTGGAGTGCTCGCAGACCTGTTTCTGACCCACATAGGTTGTGTTTGTACTTGTCCCATGTCCTCCAAGATTGGGGTCCCTACTGGGCTTCCATACATGTATGGTTTGGTTATGGTGTTGGAGAGGGAGGCATAAGTGTGGTCTATGCTAACTAGAGGGATAAGGTGTGTGTGTAGTACATGAAGAGATAAGGAGAATGGTGGCTCAACATGAGACAAATTTGAGAGGTGTTAATGCCCCAAACTTGAGAGTATTACTATGGGGATGGGGACCCCTATTGTAGCCTCACTAGTTCAATGCTCTACTCAAAAGCGATTTGACTGACCAAAAATAAAATAAAATAATAGTACAGTAATATTAAATTGCACTCTTTTTATTTATTATTATACTATTTTTAAAATTAATTACATTTTTATTCTAATCATATTAATGAGATATTGTGGGTTGACCTTGGTCCTAACCCTAGACTTGGGATAAGATATGAAGCTCTAGAGAGGGGTTGGGTTAAAATAAACTTTGATAGAGTGCCATTGGAAACCCCGACCCTAGTGGTCTTGTATTTGTAACCAGAGACCACAAGGGTAATTGTATAGCAAAAAAAATTGAGCATTTTGGACTATCAAACAATAATCAGTCACAATTTAGACTAGCAATGCTCAATCTCAAATTGAGATTTGAACTCAAAGCTTCTCGCATCCACCTTAAAGGAGGCTCACTCATCACAATCAATGTGATAAAAAAAAAAAGTGCTCCTAACTAGAAACTAAAGAGATGCCTCAAACCAATTTAAGATCTGATAAGTTGATTCCAAGAATTTAGGATCAAGCACATTTACCTTGAAGGTAATGATTTATCAGAAAACTAGCTAAGCATGCATGAGAATGAACCCTCACATTTACTGTGAAGGTAGTTATTTATCATAAAAACTAGCTAAGCAAGCATGAGAATGAACCCTCACTTGATAGGGCAATGAGGACATTGTATGTGAGATACTCAAAATCAAGAATTCAAACATATTGTATGCTATGAAAGTATGAACTGAAGACACTTGTAACTTGTAGCAGTTCTGATGTGGAGAAGGGAAAAATGGTTCCTTATATTGTAAGTACTCAATGCCCTCATTCAAAGTTAAGCTGGCGTTAGGAAAGTACTATAAATATGTCTAACTATCATATGTGTATTTCCCATAAGATTAATCAATAATAATTGTTCAAGGCAGTCATATGACATGCAAGAGGCTGCAAGGAATGTACACAAGTGGCGGTGTTGGGGTTAGGCATAAGTTGTATCCCAAGCCATCTAATAATGATGAAGGACAATGGTTTGATGAGGTCAAATGATCTCAAACAAGCCAAGTGATTCAAAACAAATTTGGGATGTGAAAGACAAAATGTAATTAGCTAGAGACTTCCTATTTAAGGTTGCAATAGTGGGAGATGATTCACATTTTCTCATTCCTTTCAAAGTTTAGTGTGCTTTAGTTATGGACACACCCATGTGTGTTTAGAGTCTTCCATGTGCCAAATGGCCTTCATGGGAAATAACCGATAAATGCCAGTGTTAAAATCTTGCCACCCTCTGATTCTACATGCGGTAAAGGCTATCCTGGGCCAAGAATTCCTACTTGCTTACCACCACGCCTATCAAGTAGATATTGATATTAGGTCTATTTTTATAGCTTTAACACTATATCTGGGGGTCTCAAAGGAAAAGACAAAGGCCAATTATTTGTCTTATATTTATTCAATCATGCCTTTGTCAAAGAAATTAATGTTGTCCTTGAAGATGTGGAGAACAATCCCTCTTCCACAAAACTACTATCTTACCAAATGTCGATGCAGGGAGGTGAATAAATTCCCTATTGTCAGGACATTACAGCCAAAATTATTGGAGGCAAGTGGGGGGACATGGAACGAAGCTTTCTATTCATCCAACATCTTTCTCACATAGTAGAGTTCCCACCGAAGGAGTGGTTTCTCAAATATATGCGAGAGGAAGGGCTCTCGGAAGATGGTGAGGAGTGGATGGAGGATGATTAGAAGGATGTGGAGGAGATTGCAATGGACCAACACACTATGTATGTGTTATTGAATGCCTTATGGTGACTAGGGTGGTTGTTGCAAATTCTAGGAAGGAGGAAGGAAACTGGTAAAGGTCTTGTGCCAGTGCTTTTTTATTTTATTTTTTAGTCATACAATTGTAACATTTCCTTCCACATTTTGTTTAGGTGGGAGCCACTAGCTATGCCAAATAGTAGATGTGGGTATGCAAAGATATAGTAGATATGGGTATGCAAAGTTCTATAAAAGAACTTATGTGTGAATTTGATATATGGGTATGTAAAGTTCTATAAAAGAACCTATGTGTGAATTTGATATAATGTGATATAATGGGAGTTGGCCCAACTAATTATTAATCTATCCAAAAACTATTCTATATTAGTTATCTTTTTATTAATCTATTTTAGATACAATGACTTTACCTATTAAAAAATGTTTATAATTTTATAATAATATTTATTTTATTATACATGAAATAAAACTATATTTTCACCAATGAAAAATAAATTAAATAAAAGAACTAATATTAAATATATTTACACCATTGAAAGGTAAGTAAATAAGAATATAACATTAAATTTTGTCTATTCATATAAAAAATTTCAATAAAAGACACCTTTTTATTCTATGGTTCTTTTTGAAATCTAACAATAATTTGACCTCTATGGTTTTTTTTTAAATATAACAATAATTTGACCTATTTTTATAATGTTATTAAGTCTTCTAGGCTAAAAACCTAATTTCAAATAGATTTTTTTCAAATAGAATGAAAGTTAACTTCTTACCCACATTAATTTTTCAAATTTCATTTAATTTAAAGCTTTCATATATGATTGCATGAACATTTTTCTATGAACATTTCAAATTATACACTATAATATATCATGAGAATAATGCTCACTTAATAAAATCCAAAAGTTTTGAAATTCAGATAACCAAAACTTTACTTTAGAATTATTTAAATTATTTTTAAGATATATGAACTCCTTAATTTTTAATTAATATAGGCATGATTAGACCCCATCTTCTACTATCACTTAATTACACCTTGACATAATCAAGATACCAAAATAAAATGAATAATCTATCATTTATTAATTCCTTTAAGCGTCCAAACTTATTGAATATCTATAATTATTTTAATATTTAATTTATATGTATTAGCCCAACCATTTGATAATTATATTGATTTCAATGTATCAATCAAGTTTCTTCGATAATAGAAAAATATTATTAATTTTCTATAACCAACATAAGACACAAAATATTCCTATTTAATTTAATGACGTTGACTATAATAAACTATTTAATCTCCTCAAACAAGTGGGAAATGTCGAGAAATGACGTAAGGGATTACGAGAAAGTATAAAGTGGGGAACAAGGTCCACAAATGGCCTAAGGGATTACTACAAACTAGCAATCGCACCTTAGTGTGCAATGGGAACGCCGTAGAGTTATGGAAAGGTCATTTAAGTATTTGTCAGTTTGTTTTTCACTCCTTCTCATCCTCTCTAGATCTCCTTATCTTTGTATCAAAATATCTAACCATCTATATATCTTTATAACTCTTCCTCTCTATCTCTTCCTCTTGACATCTCCCTTTGTATCTCCTAGATCTCTTTCTATCTTTACCTCTTGATCTATCTCTATTTCTCTATCTATTTCTCTCCATCCTCCCACTTTATATTCATCTATATCTCTATCCAACTATATCTCTCCATCACCCCCTCCTATACTTTTTAATCTTTAGATCTCTATATTTCTTCTCTCATCTCTCCCTCTATATGTATCTCTATCT
>MU220974.1:20080-38680 GCA_018584345.1 Thuja plicata | reverse complement strand
TGTATTATATTTGGACATTATCTTTCGAAGATTTCTTATTATAAATTAGTCTTATTCCCTATGATATCCCATATAATGAAGTTTAGAATTTGAATAATAAATCATATGTTATTCCTTGAACGGGAAGAAGATTATCGATTTAATATATGTAATTAAAAAGATAAAAGTATATTAAAATATATTATAAAATATCAATATTAAAAATATTATTTAATATTTGAATATAGATTTAATAAATATGATATTTAAATGTAAAAATATTTTAATTATAATGTTATGTAATCTTGCTAAGTAAAATATTTATATCACTTGTATACAAATAAAAACTTTAAAGAAGCAGCTAATTGAACCGCCAACTTCACCTTTACTGTGAGGTGATGAGACTAGGGGCACTTGTCATTCCCTAGTTCATGTTTCCCTAAAAAGATCGAGATGGTGGAAGCTGCTTCTCCCACCTGCCTCATTCGTGTCTCTCATGTAAAAGTCTATTTTCGAGAGCTTCATTTCTTATTTTTACATTTACCTGACAAAACAAAGCTATTGTGCACCTTGTTTCATTTCTGAGGCTTAATGAAGTTAATGCTGATTTTTATCAGGTTCAATATAAGGATGAAAAAAGGTGTCTTGTCATGAAGCGTAGCATATCTGTACATGAACTATGAACCATGATATTAGAGCTCTTCAAGTTGAAAGGGGATGCCCAACAACTTGAAATAAGATTTACAGACGAAGATGGAGATGTCCTAACCATGTCCAATGATGACAATGTGGATTATGCCATCAATGAGGGAGTCTCCCCTTTTCATCTAGAGGATGCATTTGAGGAGGCGATGCATTTTCTATTCCTATCACTTTCCCTTCACAATGGCCTCAATTTCCTTATGGATTCCTTCTGGCTGGATGAAATCTCAGCGAGAATCACATTGATGTGGGCTGGATCGAGTGGCGCTTTGGGCGTAGGAATTCTTTGTACCCCTCACCCACTGTTGGCAACACACAAATCCTGAATAATTCGACGGAGGGTGTGATCTGGGATTGTGTCATGTGAATGCAGAATTTGGTTTGTGACGGGGTAGAGATTGTTGGTGGCATCTAACCAAGTCTCAATGCTGTGGCGATCGTAAGTAATACTAGTGCAGAGGGTGACATGATCCTTCATTAGATCTAGCAAAATAGGGCATCTCAGATAGGTAGGCACAGTTACCTCAACATCAATTCCTTTCATCATCTCTATTACTCAAATCCAAATTGCTAGTTTTAATTGTTTGCTTTGAGCTGTGCGAATATCTTATTCTGAATTTTTCATAACTCCCTCTCGTTATATATATACATACCAATGAAAATTGAATTGGGGGAATGGTTTAGTCGAATTGAAATTAAAATTAAACGCACTGCAGAGGAATCAGTCTGTTCAAGGGCATTCGGGCCTGATACGTTAAAAAATTCGCGACTTGTTTACAAAAAGTTTGGGTCCATGTGGTGGAGGCGGCGGAACACAGTGGAACGATGGAAAATTTAAAGGAACTCTGATGCCTTGTAAAAGGAAAGAAAAAGGAAGAGGCAGAGTAACAACAGAAAGCTCATCATCAGGCATATCAATCCTTTCGTTTTAAGTTTGTTGTCATCCTTAAGTTGCAAAACTCAGCACTATACGTCAATAAGATCCCTATGCCCAATTTCATATTTTGGCTTGGGGAAATTGATGAACGCAGATTCCTAAAGAAGTCAACACATATACCATCAACCACGTGGCTAGCTCGATGGGCTCACATCAAACTATTTCAACCAATAGAAATTAAGGCAAAATGAACAGTAGAGATGATTTGAATGGTAGTCATTCCCCTCTCGATGACTACCAACCGTTGATCTAAAAAACTGGCTGGGGCTTTCCCAGAGGGAAACACCTACGGCGTAAATATACAAGAAACTTTTTTATTAATGCTCAGTGTGTATTTATTTTTTTTTAAATACTATTTTTGTTTTCATGAATAATGGCGCAGATTCCTTCCTGAGCCTTAAAGTGTGAGACATTATATTCTGATGGGAACATTTGAACAAATAATAGCCTAATTGTGGATTGTTTATGTTCTTAGAAAAGACGACTACAACTACTTTTGTGATTTTAAACAATCTATATGTCAGTCGGGAATTTATAAAATCTGATATATCATTCAAAATAGCAATTGTTCTTAGGGTTGTTTTAAACAATATATGTACCAGCTAAGATTTATCATTCAATCTAGTAATTGTTCTTTCATATTTGTTTTTCAAGGATTTATTTTTATTTTTTTTTCATTTCAAAATGATTTTGTTTAAAATCATAAAAGCTTTACGTTTTTTTAAAGAACATTAAAAACTGGCAATTAGGTGGTTGACTATTATTTGTGGAAAAGTTTTGATTTGAATATAATACCTCATCTTTTAAAGTCTAAAAAAGAATCTACATCATTATTAATGCAATAAATATATTTTAAATTTTTTAAATTAAAATAATTTATTAATTTTCTAATCAATATATAGTTGTCTTAATTATTATTAGATTTGATAGTCATTTGTATATTTCAAATATGAAGTTATTAATCTATTGAAATAAGAATCTCTCTCTCTCTCTCTCTCTCTCTCTCTCTCTCTCTCTCTCTCTCTGTGGATTGATGATTTAGTTTATGAATGAGCTCTGCAATTCCTTGTGTTTGTACGTCCATCTAGTTTCTCATTAGGGTTACCGTATTGTTTTCCCCGGCCAATACCGTCATACCGCATTTATTGTGGGAATTCAATCCCTCATTTTTAATGTCCTCAACCATATTTGGCTCAGCAGTTGTTGCTAGTGCTGAAGCATTGGTGACTAGCATTCATGCCTCCACTGAGCAAAAGACCCAAGAAGTTTGTTCCCAAAATATTCCACGAGGTAAGCCCTCAGGTTCTCCTAATGTGATTTTGTCTTTGCCAAACTTTGACAAAGCATGTGAATGGCTACAAAAGTTTACTTTAATTGGAAATTTTGTTGGTAGAATTCCTTATGAAAGTGTGCTTTGGGATTGGGTTTCCAAATCCTGTCTCCCTCATGGAGTCTGCCTTGATGGTGTGCAAATCCTCAATAATGGGTTCTTTTTATTTCACTTTGGGAACCCTTCCCATGTTGAGGGTGTTCTAAAAAATGGCCCCTGGTTTGTGCGTTCCTCAATCCTCATTTTCTAGCCATGGTCAAGAGATTTTTCAGTCTCTGACGATAAAAAACTCAAAGTCCACATTCTGGGTTAAGTTCCCTGGTCTGCCTTTACCCTGCTAACCTTTTTTGTGAAACATTGCAGAGAATCTTGGTCGAGTTGTTTGCATGGAGCCTAATTGTTTTTACCACGCTTTCCCCCAGAAAAGGGTATGTGTCAGAATTGACCGCGCCTAGGAGCTCAAGGAAAATATTGATATTCAAATTAGTGGGCATTTTTTTCTTAGTGCATCATGTATTTCAATTTTCAAAATACATGCTTCTGTTGTCATTCTGCAAATCATAAGATTAAGGATTGCCCTCAAATGACAAATAATCTTAGGCCTCCTCCTAAGGAACCAATTGTTTCTGAAGGTAATGATCCTTCAAAGGATGATGCCACTTGGTCTATAGTGGTGCATAAGGGCAAGCAACAATAAGTTTCTCTACCAAATAAATTTTTTTCAGCTTCAGTTGTCCCACCCCCGACTTTTGCAACTCCCAAAATTCCTAGGGCCACTTCAAACCCTGCTTCGCAAGGGAAAGGTTCTTCAACCAATGAGGTTTTCACCCTTCCTGAGGGCACCTCCATTAATTCCAAGGGTTCTCCACAAGCTTCACTGGATAATTGAGGTATATTGTGTCATCTCTCTCGCAGTCCACCAAGACGTGATGAGGTAGACAATGCGACACTGGGAAAATGTCAAACTTTCCTTGTTGATCTTTCCCATGCTTTTCATTTAGGTTCAGATTTTTTGCACAATAGTTTCTCCTCTCTTGGGATGAGGATACTATGAATGATGGATTCTAATGCATTTACTCTATTAGAATGAAAGAGGTCTTACTGACCTCTCCAAAAAATATTCAGTGCATGACTTTAGACAATGATTTCCCCATACATATGTTCTTTGTCTTTAGGAGATAAAGATATTTTATTTTCTTCTTGCATTATGTCATGTTTTTTGGCCACACCGTTTGGTTTTTTCATCCTCCCATGAAGCAGGTAGAGGAGGGGTGGTTACCTTGTTGGCTCTATGGTGGTAGAGTGCAATTATTGATCACGGTGAGGACCCCATGCAAAGATTAGTTTGGGTTTTAATGTATATGAACAATCACCATTTTGGTTTTATTAAGATTTATGGTCCCAATGAAGCAGTGGAAATAGCTTACTTATGGCGGTGGATTGTTGATTCATTATCGGTAACCACTTGGGTTTTGTGTGGGGATTTTAATATGGTAAAGGTGGCTTCTGATAAGGATGGCATTTCACCATTCCGATGGACAACTGGTGAGCATGAAGCTTGGTTTTACATATACAATAAAATTGGGGCTTTATGATCCCAATATCAATCATCACCTCCCATATGTAGTTTGGCATACCTAGAGAAATTTTAGAGTTGTATTTGACAGAGTTTTCAAAAGGATTGATCATTCCATGATATCCTCTCAACCTTTTTTCTGTTTTCAGACAGACCAACCACTTCTTTTACCTTTATCTGATGTCACTTTATTAGATCACTTTCCTATTAAATTTTCTACATATTGGTACACACCTTTGCCATGTGCTCCTCAGTCTCAATTTATTTTTAACACATTATTCCTCAAGTACCCACCTACCCTGGCCCACATTAGGATTGTCTAGAATTTGCATCCTAGGCCCACTACATCTTCAGGTTAGTTTTTGTGGTGGAATGATGTCATTATTCACACTACCAAATTTCTCTACTTTTATGCCAAGCAGCTGGCGCTTTTCCACCACAAGTCTTATGCTCATACCATCAAGGATTTGCATGTTACTATTCACACTTTGGCAGCTCATGCTTTCTCAATCAACTTTGAGTTTCAGGTGGCAACTCTTCATCATCAGAAATAGATAGTTGACAGTTATGCAGCTAGAGGAGCACAACTTAAGGCATGTTTGCATTGGTTAAAAGTGGGAGACCGTGCTAGAAAATATTTTTTCCCTTCTTTATGCCCTAGACATTCCACTTCAAGTATTAAAAGGATCATGGATGATACTTCAGTTCTTACTGAGCTTTCTGATATTTTGCAAGTATTCTTTACTCACTATCAGAAAGTTTTCACAGCTCAACTTGCTTCTCTTGCTAGTCAACAAGGCTTAGAATATTGTCTTTCTACTATCCCTCCTTGTCTGGCACCTTTCCAATGGGATTTATGTGATCATAATTTTTCTATTCAAGACCTTATGGAGGGATTTTTCTCCATGGAAGATGACAAATCCCAATGCTACGATGGTTTCCCGTGTGAATTTTACAAAGCCCTTTGGCATTTTTTAGGTTCAGATCTTCATAATGTTTATTTAGAAGCTTTACAAATAGGTACTCTAGGGTCAGAAATACATAAAGGTAATATAAAATTCATACCTAAATTTGGTGATCCTGAGGATATCTGTAATTGGCACCCAATCATGCTCCTCAATGTTTCTTATAAACTCATTGCCAAGGCTCTTTCTTTGAAAATTTGTCATCTTTTGTCCTAGATTATCCATCCTGAGTAGACTGGATTGATTCAGTCCAGATATACTCTTGATAATATAATAGCAGTATGGGAAGGTATGAAGTGGGCTCGCCATTCTAGTTAGAATGTATTTTTTTCTCAAAATTGATTTTTCCAAAGCATATAATTGTATTGAATGGCCTTTCATTTTAGTCATGCTTTGAGCCCTTGGCTCTGGTCCCCACTTTTTATCTTTCATTTAAATTATTTTTCCTTGAAGCTAATGCCTTTATAACCATCAATGGTTGTAGGTCAATCAATTTTGGCCTTCATCGATCAAATTCGTAGGGGTTCCCTTTGGCTCCTTCCTTGTATGTCCTAGTTGTTGAAGGATTCAGCTATTTACTTACATCAACCATTTTTGTTGGCCGTGTTTGTTGTATTTCCCTTCTTAATTCTTTTGGCCAGCTTGTCAATGGTAGTTTTGTTGAGGACTCTTTTCTTACCTTGACTAAAGATAAATACAATATTCATCATTCTTTACAATGCCTCCAGACTTACTGCTTGGCTTTAGGTTCCACAGTTCAATGGCACAAGACCCTCTTCTACATACAATATTTTCTGCCACCTCCATAGTGGCTTCTATAATATGATTGGAAATGGATCCAATAGGATCAGGTATTCAATTTTTTGGGTATACCTTTTTATTTTCATGGTTCATCTTCATAACTTTGGGATGTGGTGCTACCCAAAATTGGATCTAAGCTTTCCTATTAGTTGAAAAAACCAATATATTTTTCTGGAAAGTTTCCGGTTTGCTCCAAAATTCTTGCAGCCACACATGTTTATTACTTGTCTTGTTGGTCTCCCTCAAAATCATCCTATGCCAAACTCGAGCAGCTTCTCTGATATTTATTATAGGCCTCTGATACCCAAAATCATGGCTTCCATCATGTAGCTTGGGATTATTAATTTTTACCTCATCATTCTAGTGGCCTTGGTTAAATTTGTACACACAGGATAGGCTAGGATCATTATGTTAAATGAGTGGTTCGATGTGTCTCTAGAGATGAGGCCTAGAAATTTCTACTTTGGCGTAGTATCTCTTCTAGATTCCCACCTTTAATCCTACTTGGAGAGACATTGGGTTTCAAACCCTACTAATTATAAGGGAACCAATTCAATTCTAGGGTTCCTTTGTAGCTAAAAGTATATGGTGTGCTTGGGAGGCAATAAAACCTTGTCTTTGGTGGCATGGGTGTGGATTTCGAGATGGGTTATCCTTCAACCAACATAATCTCTAGTGGATTCCATTTATTCAAATGCAAGGGATTTCAATTTCTTGGATCTCAGGCGTTCGAGCTCTACACTTTCATAGGCATGACATTCAAGCCTCATGGTATCTCTTCTACAGATCTACCATGTCTCTCTACACTTGGGAGGATGTAAGAGTGCAGTTTCATTTGACCCATCAAGATATAGATACTTTTGAGTTTCTTGTTTCCCTTTTACCTGGAGAGCTTTTACATAATATTGGGAGAACAAGTCTTACACGATGTTGGAAAGAATGGAGATGGTATCTAGAGGCAACCTTTTGGATATAAAAACTACATCAAGGTTATTAGTGTCTCTCCCATCACCTGTTGATGGTGGATGATTTTAATCAACGTTGGCATTTGCAGTCTTCTCATTCAATTTGAAGATTATTTTTTATTACCATTTGGTGATCTATTATTCAACAACCTAAAATTGCTCATTTTTATTAGTGTGTTATGTTTTAAGGCTTACCTTTGGGTTCTCGCCTACACCATCTAGGTATTTTTTATCCCTAGTGTCCCTAAGTTGAGTCCACTTATGGTGGAACTTTCATACTTAGCCAAATTTGAGAAATCATACTCAACAAAATGGGTTCCCACTTAGAATGAATGGGGTCTCTTTTAGCTTCAAGATCCTGAGCCTAAAATTTTAGAAACGGGATCCCAATTCAAAATAGGATTGCATTTCAAAAAACAAAACAAGATCCCGTTTCAAAATGGGTTCCCATTTTGAAAAATTAAGTGGGACCCCATTTCAAAACGGGACCCCATTTTGTAAAAAAATATTATTTTTTAAAGAAAACCTTTCATCGATTCAATTATACGTTATGATTTTAAAAAAAGGTAAATGGGGTAATGTTTACTAGACGAGATCCTGTTTCTAATTTTTTTGAATTTCAAGCTCTCTTTTACTGTTGGCTTTTGGTTTGGAAAGAGGCTTGGGCAGCCGAACCAAATCCTTGGACCTAGTTTGACCTGCAACTTGAAGGTTGTACTAGTGTCCATACAAAATAAAAACTTTAGGCTATGTGCACCAAGTCGTGAACCAAAAAGCGGTATAAGAGAACACATTTTTTCTAAAATCAGGTAAACTTGAAATTAGAACAGACGTTTGAGGGTCATGCACTCAAAATAAGATGTGTAAAAAATTAAAACTGTGTTACTCTCAATCTAGTTTCTAAAATACTAATTTTTTAAAAAACCCAATAAGATTAAGAGGATCAAACCTCGAACGCACAAAAACCTATTCTTGATTTTTTTAGAAAAACATAACATACTTTTTTCTGTGCACTGTACAAAAGATATCTAGTTATATTATGTATTTTTCAAATCCCTTCGGTAGGATGATAGGTAAGAGTGAGATCTAGAAGTTGTGTATTTTTTTGTAATTTTCCGATGATTATTTTTTTTTCTATGATTTTTTGAAGTGACTGCATCCTAAAATTTTGGTACCTGTTCATGCACTGGGCATAACTTGCATCAAAATAATCAAAAATGAAAACTTTTTTTAAAAACTGTATAGAATCAAGTGTAGAACTTTAATATGTAATTTATTTGTAATTTGGGTAAGTATATCAAAAGTTATTAAAAAAATGGTAGACATATGTTTGTAAGGACTGTCAAGACACTCGTAAACAAAATTAAAGTTTACTATGCTAATGTTGTCCAAAAATATAAAAATTTATATGGTTAGAAAGTTAAGAAGACGTATGAGATTATGGTGAAACTTACAGAGCTACCCTGTTGATAAACTGCAAACCTGATGAAGATAAAGTTGAGAATTCATCTTAGAAGATGCAAAACATCTAAAAGAACAAAAATGGAGCGAAAATGAGCCTCCAATCCTTTGGGTCATTTTCCAAGCCTCTTCCTAAGCCATAACCCGATCGGGTTTCTAAATTTCAAATAACCCGATCGGATTTTGAAAAGAAAAAAGTACATTTTCCACTCCTCCTAGAGAAGATCCCCAAAATCTACCAAACAATCTCTAAAAGCTTCAAGACACCTTCTATACATTGTACAATCTAGGGCTTTATCAGAGTTCCCAAAACCCACACATACAAGACTAGATTCAATTCCCAGTCTCACTACCCTTAAGGTATTATTAATCCACAACTATAACCAATCAATTCAGTGATGGCATAGGGGTTCTACAAGGTTAGACACCTTATTTATATGTAATAAAAGAAAAATCCCACACATACAAAACTCTGAGACATAATTTAGACACCAAAGCCTATATAGAGCTACAAGAAGAAAAAATGGATTAATGAAGGAACATTACTTGGAAATCCACCAAATAAAGTCTTAACCACCCTCAAATTCTTCAATACACTTACCAAAAACACCCTCCAAGTTAGGACTCCTGACCAATTTCCTAACTCCTCTTGTTCACAATTTCCTCCTAGGCCTAATTGAGAAATTAGGTCACTTTTCCAAAGCTAGTGTCTCAATTTAGATTCACCTTCCAATCCTTCAAATTTTAATACTTTTTGGATCACACCAAACTACTAAATCCAAGGATTTAGGTCTTCATTCCACCCCTAGCCCAAGTTGTGCTTCAAAAACCAAATTCTGGACAGTCACATCTAGATGCATGTCCAGAGAGTTTAGTGTTTTCTCTCTCCACCAACTTCCTCCTGATCTAAGAAGAAAAAATTATTAAAATAAATATTCCCTCCTTTCTCTCCACCAAGGCTTAGATTTTTCCCATGGTGGAGTCTCTGGGAAAGAGGAATTTTGTCTCAAAACCCTAGTTAGGGCCTTCCTACGACCAGTGGCTATTCAAAATTGGATATCTTTCATTCCAATATACTTCAAGAGATAAAAACACTTTCAAAATCCTCATAATACACCAAAATAACTTTCATAATCCTTCAATGGTGCATTGAGATCTCTACAGATCTGTATAAATCAGAATACAGTTGAAATTACAGAAAAAATAATTGAATTTTATTGATTTGATTATGAAAACTTTACAATAGGTTCACTCCAACGTTGGAGTAATGTTTTTAAACCTTTTCATACATTTCCCAAACATTTCCAATTGAAAAAATTGGTTGTGAATGTTGGGATTCAAAAGTTGCACTTTTTGACAAAAAATTGCATTATGCAACATTGACAACATTTGATAAATTTTTACAAAAGATGTCCAATGTTACTAAACTTGCAAAATTTTGTGTTTAGACTCCAAAAAAGACCTAATAAAGGTTAAATTAACATTTTTAACCTTCATTAGGTTTCCTATACTACTCTAGCCCAATCTACCTAAAATTGTCCCAAAAATGGCTAAGGTAGACAACTAGGTTTATAAGATCACCTACTATCCCCTTGCCTTAAAATAGGACTTTATTCATGGCATTGGATCCTATATCCAATCAATACCCTAACCCTTTTTTCTTGGGTCCACTGGTGTGGTTATAGTGGATGAATTTGGGGGTGCTTGTGCACCATAGTCCTAAGGTGCATTGATCTTAAGTCCTCTT
Organism: Thuja plicata; assembly: GCA_018584345.1. Taxonomy (NCBI): domain Eukaryota; kingdom Viridiplantae; phylum Streptophyta; class Pinopsida; order Cupressales; family Cupressaceae; genus Thuja; species Thuja plicata. The sequence continues at coordinate 28,217 of MU220974.1, read as the reverse complement.
GAGACGGGGTCTTCTAAACTGGAGCCATGCCTCTGTATCTCTTGTTCATCCATCCATACAAATTATTCTTTAGGAAATCCTTTCCACTTGACCAAGTATTTATTGTAAACATTCTTCCTTGTTTTTTTAATGATCTTTGTATCCAAGATCTTGTCAAGATTCTTTGGGTCATGAGAAGGTAGCCCTGCAACATCTTCTTCAAGTTCTTCTATCTGCACTTCAGAACCTGCATTCACGTCACCTTTGTAGGGGGTTAGATCACAAATATTAAATATATGGGAGATACAAATTTGTGATGGTAGTTAAATCTCATATGCATTCAACCCATGCTTCTTCAATAATAGACATGGTCCTACTTTCTTCATGAGTAGTTTAGTGTGCTTGCCCTTAGGCAATCTTTCCTTCTTCAAATATTCCAACACCAAGTCTCCAACCTACAATTGGACATCCCTCCTATGCTTTTCCTTGGCTTTTCTATACTTGTCTTCATTCTTCTCAAGTGCCAATCTCACTGAGTCATGAATTTCTTTCATACTCTCTACAAACTCTTCTCCATGAGCACTGACTGGAGTGTTTGGTGGAAGTGCTCTAAGTTCCAAGATGCCTCTTGATTTTTTCCCATACATAATCTGGAAGGGACTCTTCCCTATGCTCCTCTTGACTAAGTCATTGAAAGAAAACTCTGCTTGGGGTAGGATTGAATCCCACTTATCACCATACTATTTTTTCAGACACCTAAGTAGATTGCCAAGTGACTTGTTGACAACTTCTATCTGTTCATTTTTTTGTGGATGGTAGGTAGAACTAAAACTTAGATTGGGTCCTAACCTTTTCAATAAGGTCCTCCAAAAGTGACCAATAAACTTTACATCTCTGTCAGACAGAATGGTTTGAGGTAAGCCATGTATCCTCACAATTTCTTTGAAGAATATATTTGCAATAGATGATGCATCATTAGTTCTTTTACAAGGGATGAAGTGGGTCATTTTACTAAAACTGTCCACTACCACATAGATGCTATCATACCCTTTTTGTGTTCTAGGTAATCCCATCACAAAGTCCATGTTGCAACTCTCCCAAGGCCTTGTAGGAATAGGTAGGGGTTGGTATAACCCTGCATTTGTAGATGTACCCTTGGCCCTTTAAAAAATGGTGCATGTCTCCACAATCTTCCTTACTTTAGTCTGAAGCATTGGCCAATAATAGAATCTTATCACCTATTCTAAAGTCTTATCCAAACCAAAATGTTGTCCCATGTTGCATGGATGCTTTTCTCTAATGATGTTCTCCTTGATTGAACACTTTGAGATGCATAAATGGTGTCCTTTGAAAAGTAGACAATTTTGGATCAAGTAATCTTCATATTCAACATGATAAGCCTCAGACAAGTTAGAATATACTTTATAACTAACACTAAAATCATCATCATCTTTATACATATCCTTCAATGAATCAATCCCTACACTTTGAAGTTGGATTTCTTGCACTATTAGATTCCTTTGGTACAATGCATCTGCCACCTTATTGGAAACTCACTTTTTTTTATTTTATTGAAAAGGTGTAGGCTTGTACTAATTCCACCCATTTCATATGTTTGTGGCTTAGTTTCTCTTGAATATTTAAGAAACTCAATGCTTGGTTGTCTATGAAGACAACAAATTCCTTTGGTAGGAGGTAGTGCTTCCATTTCTTCAATGACTAGACTAAGGCATATAAATCCAAGTCATAAGAGGAGTATTTCCTCTTTGCTTCATTCATTTTCTCACTAAAAATGCTATAGACCTCCCTTCTTGGCTCAAGATAGCCTCTATAGCTAGGTTAGAAGCATCACATTTAATAGTAAATATCTTTTGAAAATTAGGAAACACTAGGATAGGTTTCTCCATTACCTTTTGCTTTAGCATTTGGAAGGCTTCTTCTACACCTTTGTTCCACACAAAATTGCACTTTTGTCCACCCTTAATGGTTTCAAAGATAGGAGGACACAACTGACTGAAATTCCTAATGAACTTTGTGTAAAAAGATGCAAGCCCATGAAAACTCTTAACTTCATTCATAGTCCTAGGAGAAGGCCAACTCAAGATGGCTTCTACCTTCTCAGGGTCCATTTTGATGTTCCCTCCTAAGATCACAAATCCCAAATATACAAGCTCTTCCTGTATAAAAACACTTTTGTCCAAATTTATAAAAAGCTTCTCTTCGTGCAATCTCTTTAGGACCAAGTTAAGATGTTCCAAATGTTCCTGCTTATTCTTGCTAAAAATAAGGATGTCATCTAGGTACACTATGACAAATTTTCCAAGGAATGGTTTGAGAAATTAATTCATGAGCCTCATGAATGTGCTAGGAGCATTTGATAGGCCAAAGGGCATCACTCTCCACTCATACAAGCCTTCATTGGTGTTAAAGTCAATTTTCAACTCATCACCATTGCTAATCTTAATTTGGCGGTAACCACTTTTAAAATCCACCTTGGAATAGTACCTTGCACCTCATAAGTGATCCAATAGATCCTCTATTCTAGGCATAGGAAACCTAGATACCTAATTGTGATTCTATTTATTTCTCTAGAATCAGTGCACAATCTCCATGTGCTTTCCTTCTTAGGATCCAAAAGAGAAGGTACTACACAAGGACTGATAATTTTTGTTATCAATCCCTTATCTAGGAGTTCTTGGATGTATTTTTCTATCTCTTTATTTTTCTCTTGGATCAACTTATATGCTACCTTTTTTGGTAGAGTTGCTCCTGTGATCAAGTCTAGATTGTGGCTTATATCTCTGATTGGGGGTAATTCATTAGGAAAATCCTTTGTCACAATGTCTTTGTACTGTTCAAGTAGGTCTTCTACTTCTTTAGGGCCTACTCTCCTCAAGGGTTTCACTTCATTCTCAACCTTCTTAGGTCTATCATCCTTAGGTAAAATGACTAAGGCATAACAAGGGGTCTTTTCTTCCTTCAAAGTTTTCAAAAACTCTTTTTCACCTACAAATAAAAATTTAGGATCTTTTTTCTCTTCTGCAAAATCAAACAGGGGTAAGAAGGTTACCTTTTGTCCTTTGTATTTGATTTAATAGGTGTTAAACCTTCCATCATGGTGATCCTCCACATCATACTGCCAATGTCTCCCAAGTAGAAAATGACAGGCATCCATGGGAACAATGTCATAGAGAACTTTGTCTTTGTACTTTCCAAGTTGGAACTCCACCCATGCTTGCTCCTTTATGAAATTATGTTGGTTTTTTGTGACCCATGACACCTTGTAAGGTTTAGGATGTGCCATCCTTCTCAAATTTAGTTTCTTTACTACTTCTTCTGACACTGAGTTGTCTGTAGACCCACTTTCTATCACCATCTTACAGACTTTGTCTCCAACCTTGCAGGTAGTTCTGAATAGACTCTTCCTCTGAGGGGGTTCTTTAGTGCTTTCAGCCTTCAACAATTTCCTCCTCATCATGAGGACTTATCCTTCCTTATATGGTGCATAAGACCCATGTGTATTGTCACCTTAGTTCTCTTCTTCCCTGACTATGTTTTCACTTCTCTCTGCCTAATTGCTTGCCTTCTCTAGACACTTGGATGGTAAGTGCCCTAGTTTGTTACATTTGTAACACCTTTGAGATCCTAAAATTCTCCCTCCAAACCTTCCCCTTGAGTCTCCTCTTATCCCTCTATAGGAGCCTCTAGAACTACTTCCTCCAAAAGAGTTCTCTTGACTTGTTTCTCCAAAGTTCCTAGGAGTTTGTCCTCTCCCACTGTTTGTTCCTCTTCCTCTATTTTCAAAGTCTCTCTCACCTCTTCAACTTTTCTCTTCCCTTCTCTTGATATTTTACTCAGCTTTCAATGCTAATTGATAGCATTTCTGGACAGTAGTAGGAGAACATAAACATAGTTTATCTTGAATGTTTATCCTTAGCCCTTCCATATACCTAGCAAGTTTGACACTCTCTGGTTCCACTAACTTAGACTTCATGGTAATTTTATCAAATTCTTTAGTATATCTTGAGATGCCCATCTCCTTTTTCCTTAAACTTTGTCTTTTACTATGAAGTTAAACTTCATAGTCTTCAGGCACATAGGCTTCCTTGACCAAGGTCACCATCTTCTTCCATGTGCCCACTGGATTCTTATCCATCTTCACACTCTCTTCTTGAGTGAAGTTCCACCAAGTTAGGGTAGATCCCTTCAACTTGGACTTTGTTATCTAAACTCTCTGATACTCTGGTACCTCCTCATAGTCAAAGAAAAAAGTGAGTGCATCAACCCAATCCATGAATTCTTCTGGATCCATCTTCCCACTGTAGATAGGCAAATCAAGTTTACTGTCCATGGTCCTTCTCTCCATGGATTTCCAAGTCTTCAAGTGTAGCCTCTGTTTAGTAGGGACTTCTTCTTCATCCTCCTACCAAGGGGTTTCTTCTTCACTCCCCTCCTCTTCAACTCCAGAGTTTCCACTATTCCCTCTCTTGACTTGTTCCTTAATTCTTTCCATTTCCTACCTCATCAATTTCCTTTCTACATCATGTTATTTCACTACTCTCAGTAGTTCTACATTGGTCATCCTATTTGGAAGTTCACTGTCTTCTCCACCATTCGAAATGACTACAACTTGTCTTCATCCAAAAATATACTAGTTTCTCTAATACCACTTGGAGAAGAGCCCCAAACTAGACCAAACAATATCTCAAAGGTTCAATACACCTTCTATACACCATACAGTCTAGGGCTCTATCAAAGTTCCCAAAACCCACACATACAAGACTAGATTCAATTCCTAGTCTTCACTACCCTTAAGGTATTCTTAAGCCACAACTAGAACCAATCAATTCAGGGATGGAATAGGGGTTCTACAAGGTTAGACACCTTATTTAGATGCAATAAAAGATGAATCCCACACATACACAACTCTGAGACACAATTTAGACACCAAAGCCTATATAGGGCTACAAGGAGAAAAAATTGATTAATAAAGGAAACCTACATGGAAATACACAAAAGAAAGTATTAACCACCCTCAAATTCGTAAATCCTCTTACTAAAAACACCCTCCATGTTAGGACTCCTGACCAATCTCCTAACTATTGGTGTTCACAATTTCCTCTTAGTCCTAATTGAGAAATTAGGTCACTTTTCCAAATAAAGTGCCTCAATTTAGATTCACCTTGCAATAATTCCAATTTTCATACTTGTGAGATAACAAAAAACTACTAAATCCAAGGATCTAGGTCTTCATTCCACCCCTAGCCCAAGTTGTGCTTCAAAAACCAAATATTGGACAGTCACATCTAGATGCCTATCTAGAGGGTTTAGTGTTGTATCAATCCATCGACTGCCTCCTGATCTAAGACCACAAAATTCTTAAAATAAATCCTCCCTCCTTTCCCTCCACCAAGGCTTATATTTTTCCCATGGTGGAGTCTCTTGGAAAGAGGAATTTTGTCTCGAAACCCTAGTTAGCGCCTTCCTACGACCAGTGGCTGTTCAAAATTGGATATCTTTCATTCCACTACACTTCAAGAATTAAAATCACTTGAAAAATCCTCATAAGACACTAGAATAAATTTTAGAATCCTTCAATGGTGCATTGTGATCCGTACAGATCCGTACAAATCAGAATGCAGTTGAAATTATAGAAAAATAGTTGAATTTTATTGATTTGAGTATGAAAACTCTACAATAGGTTCACTCCAACCTAGTAGTAAGGTTTTTCAACATTTTCATACATTTCACAAACATTTCCAACCAAAAAACTTGTTCTAAACGTTGGGATTCAAAATTTTTACTCTTTGACAAAAAGTTGCATTATGCAACATTGACAACATTTGACAAATTTTTACAAAAAGATGTCCAATATTTCAAATTTTTGTGTTTAAACTCCACAAAATACCTTAGAAAGGTTAAATTAAAATTTCCAACATTCATTACTTTTCCTCGACTACTCTAGCCCAATATACCTAAACTTGTCCCAAAAATGACTAAGGTAGACAACTAGGTTGATAAGATCACCTAGTGTCCCCTTGCCTTAAAAATAGAACTTTATTGATGACATTGGATCCTAGATCCAATCAGTACCCTAACCCTTTGTTATTGGGTCCACTAGTTTTATTATAGTGGATGAATTTGGGGGTGCTCCTACACCACCTCCATAACCCGATCGGGTTCTGGAGATTAAAATGCACAATTTTCACTTCTTCAAAACCCAATCGGGTTATGAAGAAGTAAAAATTATTCATTCCACTCTCTCTCTCTCTCTCTCTCTCTCTCTCTCTCTCTCTCTCTCCTCCTTTGTTCTTAGTTTTTCAGAACCCAATCAGGTTCTGAGGAATTAGGAACATTGAGCCTTTATGGTCACATAACTTGATCGGGTTCTGAGGAAAGAGGATTGTTGATCCTCTCTCTCTCTCTCAATCATCCTTTATTCTTATTTTCTAGAACCCGATTAGGTTATGAGGAATTAGGGGCATTGAGCATTTATGTTCACATAACCCGATCAGGTTTTATTGAATTAGGAACATTGCTTGCTTCAACGGTCTTAAAATAGTCTTTACAAGTTGTCCTGAGGTCCCTCTGCTATTTTTCTATTGTTTTGCACCACTGACAGATAGGTTTCCACTTTTTTGCATGTTTTTTGTTTGCAATGATTGAATTTTGTTGTTTGTTGGTGTTTTTGATGTTATTTTACCATTGTAAGTTCTCATTTCAAGAAAATGGTTGATTTTTTCTATTTTTTTTGGATTTTATGTTCACATGTTATTCTATGTTCATGATATTATTCGTAGGGTCCATTTAATATGAACAATGGGAAAGAACAAAAGAGGGACAATTGAACAATGAGAGACATAAAAAGAAAGACAAAGGGAGCACATGAGGAGAATACGACAAGGTACATCATCAAATCCATGCAATGAAGTGATGAAATTGAAAATGTTAATGTTAATGTTAATGTTAATGTTAATGTGACAAATGCACCTAATTCATCTGATGCACCATTTCAATTCGATGTCATTAATAAAAAAATCACATGATGAAAATGAAAATTTTCAACATACACCAATTGAAATGATTAGGATAAATGCACCTGATTCATCTAATGAAAATGTAGAGCATGCAGTTGTGTTAACACCTCATAGAATAATTTGTAGGAAACCAAAGTTTGTAATTGACATTGATGAAAATATTTTGAGGCCAATGCATGATAAAATGTTGGAAATAAATTGTAGAATAATTGTTAAAAAGATTTGGAATAGATATTTTGAAAAATAAAATCAAAGTGGAATATGTCAAGTAGTTGTTGAAATGATTAAGAATCTGAAATTTAGAGAGGCAATGAGAATTGTGGGGTTGAGAACATCTTAATATAGTACTGAGAGAACCATTGTCAAAAATCTATTCGATGCATACCAAGCCATTGGTTCAAAATCACGCAGTAAAGATGCTAATGTTTCTCGACATGTCCTCACATCAACTATTATGAGAAAGGAAATGAAAAAATCTCGTATAGTAAGAAAAACAAGCAAGTCATTAAGGATAGGTAGATCAACATTATAGAGAGCCTTACACAGGAGAGACAAAATTGAGGATCCAAACACTAATTCTCTTTGGTCATTCTCGGGTAGACTCCCATGCAAGGACAAGGTTGTTGTTGATGCATTAAGAACATTAATTGAAAAGTTTTGGCATGACAACACAAGGTATTCACCAAAACAATGAGGCATTGTTAGGAGGAGAATCAGATCTACAAATCATATGCACTTCTTGGATATGACACAACACAATTTTATGAAAGATTCCTACAAATATTTCCTCAAATTAAAATTAGTCAAAGATTTTTTGAAATAAAAAAACCCTTTTATGTCAAGATTAATCATGCGCGGACCATAGGTTGTTGTAGGGTACATATTGAATATTCCATGTGTTATGATATATATCATCATGTTTGTTGTACTTTCAACACTAACACTATTTTGTAGGAATGTGGTCTTCAAGCACCTCCTACGTCATCAAGAGATATTATGTCAAGTGTATTATGCAATCAAGATGATGGTTGCATTTATTATAAGATGATGTGTTTGAATGGATCTTGTAGTGCATGTGGTGGTATGAGAAAGTTGTGGATATGTCACCATCTAGAGAGCAC
>MU220971.1:12154-22546 GCA_018584345.1 Thuja plicata | reverse complement strand
GGTAAGAAATCCTTACACATCTCCAATCATAATGAGAAAGAAGAAGTTGATGAAGAACTAGAAGAAATCATTGCTATGATTGCTAAAAGAGAAAAGAAAGGAAAAGGAAAATATGAAGGACAACTTCTGTTCAAATATTTTTCATGCAATAAGATTGGTCACTTTGCATCTAAGTATCCCACAAAAGTCAAGAAGTTCAGATCTAATTACAAACCCAAATATAAGAAGGAATGTTATCATGCTGAAGAAGGTTTAATTGATGAAGATTCAGGAGAAGATGAAATTGTATTTGTTGCCCTTAGAGACATGGAAAGATTTCTCAAGGAAATGGACATTGTAGATGAAAAGGAAGAACAAGAGTTAGCCATAATTTCCAAAGCAGACATCATAACTGATTGGATCATTGATAGTGGATGCTCTCATCACATGACAGGTGACAAAGACAGATTTTTTCATTTAGACAAATACAAAGGTGGTATGGTTAGATTTGGAGATAACACTCCTAAACCTATCATAGGTAGAGGTTCTATCACTTTGGATGGAAAGAACAAGACAGATGATGTTCTATATGTTGATGGGTTACATCATAACTTGCTAAGTGTTGGACAGATACTTGACAAAGGTTATCATTTGGAATTCAAAGACAACAAGTGCATAATTAACAACAAGAATGGAGACATGATTGCATAAGGATCCAAAATAAAAGGTAATGTTTTTCAGCTAAATTCTGATGTAAGTTGTTTTATTGCAAAATTAGATGACAGTTGGTTATGGCACAAGAGACTATGTCATATCAATTTTGATAACATAGTAAAGATAAGTAATGTCAAGGTAGTCAAAGAACTTCCTTGTATTGCAAGACTAGTTGACACAATATGGAGGGAATGTGTTATGGGAAAGCATGTAAGGAGTTCCTTCAGAAGCAAGCAAAACTCAGCTGAAAACAAATTGGACCTAGTGCACACAGACCTATGTAGCCCTACCCAAACAAGATCATACTATGGAGAAAGGTATTTCATTTTATTTGTTAATTATTTTTCAAGGATGATGTGGGTTGCATTCTTAAAGGAGAAATATAAAGCCTTTGAGAAGCTCAAAATATTCAAAGCTAAGGTTGAGAATGAATCAGGATTAAAACTGAAATGTCTGAGATTAGATTAGATGTTTTAATTTGAGATTGAAAAAGGCAATTGAAAGTACTCATGTAAAAATTGATGAGAAGTTTATGGTTCAAGAGAGATACTATGAATAAGCACCTATGATTGAAGATGAACCCACGCCTAGCATTAAAAATATTATTATTGAAGAAATATTTGATTGCATTGATGTTTCATGCAATGACCCCGAATCAAGTAGAGAAGAATTACATATTACAGAAGAAGAAGTCACACCTAAGGTTCCTAAATTCACATCCAAATACCACTCTAAAGATGATATCATTGGAGATCAGAGCAGCAGTGTTTTGACTAGATCAAAAGAAAAAAGTCTAGAAATGGATGAAGAGGTATGTTTACTTTCACAGATTGAACCTTTAAGTGTTGAAGATGCTTGTAATGATTCTGATTGGAAGAATGCAATGAAAGAAGAATTAGATCAGATAATTAAGAATGATACATGGGAATTGGTCCCTAGACCCAGTGATAAAAATGTGATTGGAAGAAAGTGGGTATTTAGAAACAAGATGAATGAAGATGGTAGAGTAGTAAGAAACAAAGAAAGATTGGTATGTAAAGGATATGTGTAGAGAGAAGTAATAGACTACACTGATACATTTGCCCCTGTGAGCAGAATAGAATCCATTAAATTTCTCTTGGCCTATGCAACATTTAAAGACTTCAAAGTTTATCAAATGGATGTAAAGTTAGCTTTTCTAAATGGAGACTTGAAGGAAGAAGTTTACATAGAACAACTTGAAGGATTTAATCTTTCAGATGAACCAGACATGGTATACATATTGAAGAAAGCACTCTATGGTCTTAAACAGGCCTCAAGAGCTTGGTATGAGAGACTTGATGGTTATCTTACCAAGATTGGATTCAAGAAAGGAGTAGCAGGTTGTAACCTATTCAAAAGAGAGACACCTGATGGAATACTACTAGTTGCCATATTTGTTGATGACATTATCTTTGGAGATAATGACAAGCTCAGTACAACATTTTCAAAATAAATGCAGAATGAATTTGAAATGAGCATGTTTGGTCCTATAAAATACTTTTTGGGACTAAATGTAAAGCAGACAGATAAAGGTATATTCATTAATCAGTCAAAATATGTGAAAGAGATATTGAAGACCTTCCAGATGGAAGACTGTAAACCAGTATGCACCCCTATGATAATAGGAAAAAATCTTTCGAAAGATGATGATTCCAAAATAGTTGATAATACATTATACAAATCTATAATTGGTAAACTCATTTATCTAACTCAATATAGACCTAACATATCTAATGCAGTTGGCATTGTTGGAAGATTTGTAGCTGAACCCAAGCAGAATCACCTAATGGCAATCAAGAGGATATTCAGATATCTAAAGGGAACGATAGACTATGGTTTATGGTATCCTAAATCAAAGAATGTACAACTTCATGTGTATACAAATGTAGATTGGGCAGGATGTATTGATGATAGGAAGAGAACTTCAAGAGGATTAGTATTTCTTGGAGACAGGTTGGTTTCTTGGATAACAAAGAAGCATAACTATATTTCTCAGTCAACAGCAGAAGCTGAATATGTCGCAGCAACACTGAATTGTTCAACCATGGTTTGGATCAAGCAGATGGTTAAAGACTTTGGCATTCAGGTGGATTATCCTATTGTTATTCACTGTGATAACACTAGTACTATCAACATGTCTAAGAACCCTATGATGCATGCAAAGACAAAACACATAGAGATCAAGTACCATTTTCTGAGAGAAAAGGTTGCAGACAAAGAAGTAAAATTGGACTATGTGAGCACCAAAGAAAAGTTGGCAGATATTTTCACAAAGCCCTTATCAAAGGATACTTTTGATTATCTCAGGGAGAAGTTGGGAGTAATTCCCTCTCCTGAGTCTGTTTAGAAGAAGTAGCATGAACATCAATCATTAAGTGACTGATGAATGGTTGACTACTCTACTTCTGGAGTAGTACCTATGCCTAATGATTTATGGTTCCCTTTTCCATTGATGTCAAAGGGGGATTATATAGTAAGGGGGAGTATGTACAAAGGGGGAGCATATACTCTAGGGGAGTATATACATGGAACAAAAACACAGTCAGAGGAACTACAACAGTATAGATAAATCTTTGATGAGGATATTGAGAAGATTGTAAAAGAAAGAGGACACCATGAATAGAGGATATTTTTGATATCATATGTTTCCATAAATGTCAAATGGGGAGATTGTTGGAGATTTGTTTCTGTTCAGTTGATTGATTGTATGTTTTTCATTGATGACAACATATAATACATAGTAGTGATTCTATATGCAATTATCATAATGATTGTATGAAGACTTGCGTGGTTAGATACATGTTGTTGACATGTTTATTATGTTATGTTCATACACGTAGATCTAGATATGATGTTTCAGTCAAGTTGTGTAATTCTGTTATTGGCAGTTATAGTTCTAGAAGAGTATTTGTTCAGAGTCGACGTATGTAACGTGTTTCTTGAGTTGCACCTATCTTTAGGATATGCATGTGTATATTCATGATTAGTTATGAGTTGATGATAGTTATCTAAAGGTGCCAAATGTGTTTCAAGAAGATTGCAAAGTTAGAGATAAATTGGTGAGGCTGACTTTGTGAAGCGTCGCGTCTATTCAGTTTATACTTGTGTGGTTATAATTATACTTGTGTTATTAGTAGAGCCGACAAAAATGTTATGAAGAGTTGTCTTATAGGTCCTATGATCTTATACTTTAAGGAAGATACTTATAGAAAGTCATTTGTGATACGCTAAGTGTGAATGATACAAAAAGAGACAGAAGATGTACAGAGTAGAATATCATATGTGGTTCATTCATCAAGAGTCTATGTGAAGAAGAAGTGAAAGATTGTAATACACTAGAACTAATCAAGATAGAAGGTCTACTCTATTGTTCATCATCAAATATAGTGCATATGTGTTATACAGAAGGTTGTAGCCTTCACCATTAAGCAATGAGCTTTTGGACAGTGAGTCCACCACCCCTAACAGGGTTATTTTTAAAAGACTCCTAACGGGGTCCGACCCTTAACCAGGTCTGATGACATGTAACTGATTGAATGTTTGATAATGTTAAGTTGAAGATGATGCAAAACATTAAATCAGTTAATGGTTTGTATTTTCATTGATGTCAACTTGATATCATCTGTACAATCATGTACATAATGCCAAAGACTTCAGAGAACCAATGGAACAATGATTATGCTTTCAGCAATGCATAAAAGTTAAGTATTCAATAAGTGAGAGACAACACCGACAGAGTGCACACCATTGGCAAAGACAGAGAAAAAGGTCATAGTGATACCCGATGAGGAGAAGATAGTGTTGCCTAACAAAGAAGAATCACAGTATGCCTGATGAATAGAAGACAGTGTTGCTTGATAGATGGAGATCCTGAAGCTAACTAGAGTTACACCGATGGAACTGGCAGTTGTCACTGATGATGAACTATAGAATTGACCGACATAACAAAAAGTTTAGAAAATAACAAAATATCTAGCTGGCAGAGCTTAAGGATAGACTTAACTGGTTGTTTATTTGTTTTATTTGACCACAGTTAAGTAATTGATTTAAAGACGATTTATAAAGTTGGCAAGAAGATAACTACAAGATAAATTAGGAGTTAAAGTCGTAAATCAATTTGGCTAGATTGTTTTTCATGCCAAGAATCAAGAATCAAGAATTAAGAAATATCATGTCTATATAAGAGACAAGCATAATTCATTTCCAAAAAGCCATCATATACACAGAAGGGGAGTGAATAGAAATACGATGCTGAAGAGAAAATGGTGAAGGATAAACTACATACAGTCCTAATCAATCAAGCTGAGGGAGAGCTAAAGAATTTTGTATACACCAACGAATAGTGAAGCACAGCATCAGAGAACAGAAAGTGTGGAGAAAAAGGAATTGAATTGATACATTGATCAAAGAGGTATTGTACATAAATAGATCTAAAAATCTACAATTCAAAGTTGCATTAGAAACAGGTCATAGTGTTTCAGTTTAACCATTGAAGCATCAAGTTTCTTAACAGAGCGGGACTTAACAGTCTTCTATAATTGAGGTATATCCTAATAGATTTCTAAAAAGGTTGATTCATGAAAGTAGCATTGAATTTGCATAAATCCTATTGATAGCCTAAGAAGAAGGTTGATTCAAGGATGGTAGCAAGGTTTTCCTAAAGCCTATTAACGGTCTAAGAAGGAGGCTGATTCACCCCCCCTCTTAGTTATTACTGACAATTGGTAGCAGAGCTTGTGTGCTTAAAAGGAATATTTCAAGACCTAAGTGAAGATCACAAGATGAACAGAAGAGATGTGCCCAAGTTCAACAAAGACAACTTTTCTTCATGGAAAAGTAGGATAAGACTCCACTTATTAGGTATTGGCAATGATATTACTCAATACTTAGATATTGAATATGTGTTTCCTATAGGAACATTGACAGTAGATCAATTGAGAGTGAAGCATGAGCATAACTGCATGGTTATAGAGATTTCTTCCTCACTCTCTAATGTTGAATTTGAAGATGTAAAAGATTGCAAAACAGTAAAGAAAATGTGGGATAAACTGAAGCTTGTACATGGAGGTGAAACAAATGTTCTGAGAGCTAAGGTAGAAATCCTTAGAGTAAATTTTGATGATCTGATAATGAAATAAGGTCAAAACATCACACAGTATAGCACAAGAATAAAAGTAGTCAATGCTATACGAGGTGTTGGAGGTACACTTGAAGAGGAAACAATGGTAAGTAAAATCTTAAGAACCTTATTGCCTGTATATTATATTAGAGTCTCTGCTATTCAAGAAATGAGAGCAGTAGAAAATAATACAATTACTCTTGATAGCCTAATTGGTATATTGATTTCATTTGAGATGAATAACTTTGACAATAGTGTCTTACCAAATTTAGAGTCTGCATTTCAGTCTTCTATGAAAATAAGCAAATCCAATCATAGATGCTCATCTAGAAGGGACAGTGAAAGTGAAAGTGAAGAAGAAGATCTAGATGAAAAAGAAGAACTTATGGCCAGAAGAATACAAAGAGGAAAAGGTAAATACAAAGGAAAGTTACCACTTGTATGTTTTAATTGTAAAGAAATTGGACACTTTGTTGAAAGATATCCTAAGAGAAGAAAAGATGACAGAAGTGATGATAGATATTTTGAGAAGAAGTCTAATAGAGGTGATAACAAAGATTACAGAGGTTATCGATGATCAAAAAGAAAGGATACCAGAGACTATAAGGATAAAGACAAGAAGACTAGCTACCTAGCTACTTGCAAAGATGGAGATACTAACACCAAACTTGATGATGACATCAAGATGGTATTTGTAGTTGTGAAGGATGATTCAGATGAAGATGAAAGGTATGAAGAAATTGCACTCATATCTAAGGTTAGTAAGAATGATATTTGGATTATAGATAGTGGGTGCTCTCACCATATGACTGGTGATAAAGAAAATTTTAACACTTTTGAATACTATAATGGTGGTACAGTAAGAATGGGAAATGATACACCTCATCCAATTGAAGGTAAAGGAACAATAATATTGAATAACTTGATTAAATGTGAAAATGCTTATTGGGTAAAAGGATTGAATTATAATCTGTTGAGTGTTTCTCAGCTATATAATTTAGTTCACAGAGTAGCATTTGAGAACAAGAAGGTAAAGATCTTCAATGAATCAGGAAAATTGATTGGTATCGGTGAACATACCAAAGGTAACTTATTCTATCTAAATGATACTAACACCACTTGCTTAATGACTAAAAATGAAGACATATGGTTGTGGCACAAAAGATTGTGTCATGTGAATTTTGACAACATGATGAAAATAAGAAAAAGAAGAAGTGTAAGAGGCTTAYCGACGATGACAAAGTCAGACAACATCAYGTGCAAAAATTGTCAAAAAGGTAAAATGACAAAGTCTAGTTTCAAAAGTAAAACCCATACATCTGATGATATTATAGAATTAGTCCATACTGATTTATGTGGACCTATGTGGACAAAGAGTTATTATGGAGATAGATATTTTATTCTCTTTGTTGATGATTACTCTAGAATGATGACAGTCATGTTTCTAAAACAAAAATCTAAAGCATTCAAGATGTTTAAATGGTATAAGGCTATGGTAGAAAAACAAAGTGGTAAGGATCTAAAAATTTTAAGATCAGATAGAGCAGGAGAATTTATATCAGATGAATTCACTAATTTTTTTAATGAGCATGGTATAAATAGAAAGGTTTCTGCACCAAGAACACCACAACAAAATGGGATTGCTAAGAGAAGAAATAGATCAATAGTTGATTGGGCAAGAACATTGATGATAGAGAAGGATGTCACCCAGATCTTTTGGAGAGAAGCTGTTAGCACTGCTATTTATACACTTAATAGAGTACAATTGAAGAATGACACAAAGAAGACTCCTTATGAGCTATGGTATGGTAAAACAACCAATGTAAGTTACTTCAAAATATTTGGTAGTCAATGTTATGTCTTAAAGGATGATAGAAATGGAAATCTTGACACCAAAAGTGATGAAGGCATTTTTTGGGGGTATTCTACCAAAAGAAAAGCTTTTAAATGTCTAATCAAGGCTTATGACAAAATAGTTGAAAGTGGAAATGTAAAGACTGATGAATTTGTAGAAAAGAATGAGCTGGAAAGCATAAAAGAACCAGAAGACTACAACAAGTTTGTATATTATGAAGAACCCATAACTCTACCCGAGCAACAGTACTTAAATCCAAAACAATAGAATGTTGCAACTCATAGTCAGAATGTTGTTACCGACGGTCAGGATAATGATCAAAATAATGTGCAAGGTAATGAAGACCAAGCTGATACACAAAGAGCTATACATGTACTTGCAAGATATGTAAGAAGGAACCATCTAGAGGACCAAACCATAGGATATAAGAAAGTGGGTACAAGAACAAGAAGTAAGTCCCTAAACTCAAATTGCTTAATTTGTGAGTTTGAGCCAAAATCTATCAATGTTGCACTAGATAATGAAGAATGGATAAGTGCTATGAATGATGAGATTTAACAGATTGAGAAGAACAAAACATGGTCACTTGTGCCAAGACTAGATGACAATAATGTCATCCGTACTAAATGGATATTCACGATACGCTGAACGAGAATGGAGGAGTCACAAGGAACAAAGCAAGACTTGTATGCAAGGGGTATGCACAAGAGGAAGGTATAGCCTATGGAGAAACTTTTGCACCCATTGCTAGACTAGAAGGAGTAAGAATAATACTTTCTTATGTTGCATATAAAGGATTCAAAGTATATCAAATGGATGTCAAGTCAGCATTTCTAAATGGAATACTTGAAGAAGAGGTATACATTGAACAACCAGAAGGGTTTGTGGATCCAGACAAGAGGAACATGGTATGTAGACTTCACAAAGCCTTGTATGGATTGAAACAAGATCCCAAAGCCTCATATGAATGAATCCATTCCTATCTAATAAGTATTGGATTCATAAGGACTAGTGAAAATAGTAATCTTTATTTGAAAGAAGATACTAATGCTAACACTTTGATTGCTGAAATATTTGTTGATGACATCATATTTGGAGGCAATGACATGATATGTAAGTCATTTTCTGATGAAATGAGCAAAGATTTTGAGATGTCTATGTTTGGAGAGATCAAGTTCTTTCTTGGTCTATAGATCATTCAACAAAGTGAAGGTATTTTCATTACACAGTCCAAATACATCAAAGAGGTTGTGAAAATATTCAAGATGGAAGATTCCAAACCTGTTGGAACACCAATGGCTACTGGATAAAAACTAATAGAGGAAGACAAGACAACAGAGGTAAATCATACTTTGTATAGATCAATGATAGGAAAACTCATGTATGTTGTACACACTAGACCAGATATTGCACATGCAGTAGGAATTGTTGCAAGATTTTTTGCTAACCCCAGGGAATCACATATGACTATTGTGAAGAGAATCTTAAGATATCTGAAGAATACTAAGGAATTTGGCTTATGGTATAGAAGAGAAAGAAAATTTAAACTAAAAGTGTTTACCGACGCTG
This sequence comes from Thuja plicata, assembly GCA_018584345.1. Taxonomy (NCBI): domain Eukaryota; kingdom Viridiplantae; phylum Streptophyta; class Pinopsida; order Cupressales; family Cupressaceae; genus Thuja; species Thuja plicata. The sequence goes on along the minus strand of MU220971.1, from coordinate 13,289 downwards.
ATTGGGCTAGAAATCTTGATGACCAGAAGAGCACAACTGGAGGAGCATTCTTTATGGGTGGTAGACTTGTCACATGGATTAGAAAGAAGTAAGGATGCATCTCTCAGTCTACTGTAGGAGAAGAATATGTTGCTGCTACTGCAAACTTCTCAAATATTAGATGGATCAAACAGTTGCTGGAAGGTATGCATATGAAGATCTCAGAACCAGTGATTAGCTATTGTGATAACACCAGTGCAACAAACATTTCTAAGAATCTAGTCATGCATGCAAAGACTAAACACATTGCCATCAAGTATCATTATTTAAGAGAACAAGTTCAAGAAAAAGAGGTGATACTTGAATATGTGCAGTCAAAAGAACAATTAGCTAATATCTTCACCAAGCCACTGCCCAAGGATACATTTGGGTACCTGAGAAAGAGACTAGGGGTCAAACCCATGTCTACCAGTTAGTAAAGACTAAAGGCTGCATCAGCCATATATTATCATAATATCATTCATGATTGATGCAAGAAAAAGATGAACTTCAAAGTTACACCTATGTTGGTTAACAGATTTGTCTTCCCAAAACACCTACACAAAATGACTCCTGAATACCCAAGGCCGAAAGACAAATCGCAACACAACAGTTGGGTCACTTCGCTATGAAGAACGTAAGTGCCCTCTTAATTAACCGGGTACAGTTCCCCGTGTAAGATTTACAATGAATAAAAATTGTTTTACACTTTTTCCAGAAAGTGCATAAGGTTCTCCCACGTACTCTTAGGTAGTGAGGTGATGGAATTTGATATTAATCGCAAGAAGGATGAAAAACACAAATTATTTTCATCAAAAGAAAACTGAAATCAATCAAAGAATATAAAATAACTACTATCTCTAAGTACTTCTTCCAATGAAACATATGAGATTCGAGAAGGCAAAAATATATATCACATAGGATCAACCATATGTTCACAAAGTAACCATGATTAATCTGCTCCAAACTCAAAGTTTTGTAACATGATCAGAATGATATATATATTCAAAAACTTCCTTTAGCACACAGTCATCTGAAAGAGTCTTCATACATACTATATCCATCTACTACTACTTCAGTCTCAAACGAAATATGACTCTAATCACTAAAGACTACC
>MU220962.1:2335-12716 GCA_018584345.1 Thuja plicata | reverse complement strand
AATTTCGACACCAAAAATTTCGACCAATTGGTTGGTCCAAATTTCGACCAACTTTAGTCAAAATTTTGATCAATATTGGTCGAAAATTAGGGTCAAATGTACTAGTGCCTTGACCTTGACCTAGGTCAGGGTCAACCTTGACCTTGACCTGGGTCCCCCTTTCAAATTTGGAAATTTATCGGTTGTCAGAAGTCATCCAAAATTCATTTCCCGCTTCCAGGTTGACTGTTTTGAGGTTTCAAAGTAATAAATATTAAATTATATTTAATATAGGACCTCTTCTAGGGGCATGGGTCTAATTGGAATTTAATTCTCCTATGTTGGCCTCCTTAGAAGATTGTTCCCTAATTTCATATAAAAGGAAGCATTTCTCTCTCATTTCCTCTAAGTCTTCCAAGTGCAAAAAGCTCTAACCAAGATTTTGTTCAAGCATCCATTGTTCTTCATATTTTCAAGCTCTCAAGGTGTTCAAGTCTTCCTCTCAAGCATTCAAGTTCTCCATTGAAGATTAAGGATTCAAGCTTTCAAGCCTTTGAAGGGATTTGGTCCAAGCATTCAAGATTTATCACTCAAACCCTAGATCTAGCCATCATGGTGGTGTGATCTTCCTTCAAGATCCTTTGTGCATCTTCAAGACTCTTTCATCATCTCTTCAAGGTGGATTTCAAGCATACAATTATGGAGGTTTATGGTTCATATTGAGTTCATGCTTTTATACTTACATACTTGCTTACATTTGAATTGCAATTACATGCCTATTTAATATCATAGCTTCATTATTAGATTCAATTCTACTACTTGCCAGCATTCTGTAATTTATTGATTTCAAGGTTAATTCCTAAATTGGGGTTTGACTAAGGTAAACCCCTCCACCACAACAAAAAAACCTCTTTTTCTTGTAGGTACAGGTTCAGGATTGTAGTTTTGAGACCAGATCTGGATACCCTTTTCGGCAAAATGTCGAGATTCGTGAACAGAGTCACTTTCAGATCTGTGCAGGTCAGGGTCGACATTATTGGGTCAAGGTTGACATTTGTGGGTCAAGGTCGACCCTTTTCATAAGACAGTTTCAGAATGGAAAATTATTTCTGGGTTTTGTTCATCTCTGCGTTTCCTTTCTGGATCATACTTTAGATTTTCCAGAAACTGAGTATAGACCCCAGAAAGCAACATTATTTGATCTACAATATTTCAAGGTTAGTATATTTCTCCTATCCATTTCAATTCAAATACTTAATCATTCTAAATCTATCACACACATTTACATTCATTTCAAAACACATTTTAAGAGGGAAACCTAGGATCTCCTTCTTTATTCTTATTTCCAATAGATCGATTCATTTATGGATTGATCCTTTTTAGGTTGATCAATTTGGATCCTTCCTTTGTGCATTTGAGAATAAAGGGGAATATCTTCTCTTTCTTCCACTCTAAACATTAAATGCAAAGGTGATAAGTGATTTGAGTATCAAAGCACTCTTATTCCATAAACATCATCTTTTCTTATATATATATATATGCATAATTTAAAAATGTGTGCATACCTTTTATCTCCCAGAATTCTTTATGTGGTACCGCTTGAGTCATTCATGATGATGTCCCATCCTCATTTGGTGTGAAATGTTTCCTGCACCATTCAACATCATGTGCATTTTTTATACAAACTATCTTATAAATCATTTGATACTTTTGTAAAGCACGTTTGATGCAAGCTCCAACACCATCATGTTCACCTTTTCCATGTCCACTCTCAAAGAAACTCCAAACATGTGGTATGTTTCATTACAATGATATCTATATAGTGCATAAAATGGTCTAGATGATTTGAATTGTGCAACACATCTATCTGACCAAACATAATGTTTATCAATTTGTATGCCTCTTTCTTTCAAATTTGCCAAAAAAATCTTGAAGAAATGTTCTACATAATGAATGTGATGCCCTTTATCATCACTTATAAATTATATTCCTTCTTGATGACCTGTGCTTCAAATGTGCTATGAATACCATCCAAATCCAATTGTCCATGTTGATAACACACATGTACTATAATAGTGATCTCCTCTGAAAAATAGTATTATGATTGAATTTCCTTTTAATGAACAAAGGAATAGTTTTCTATAAAATCAACAACTAATAGAATAGTTCCAAGTGGGAAATTATCTCTCAGTGAATGAAATTGTTGTGCTTTCCACTTTGCAAAGAAAGCATGATGAATGTAGGGTTGAATCAATTGTTTAAATTTTTCCATAAATACTCCAACAATTATCTCCTCTTCAAAATATTTTAACCTTTTGGATTCTTTCCCAAATTTGTTTTATTCTTTACATATTTGTAACTCTTTCAATTTACCATCTTTGTTACATCAATGTTTTCATTTTTCAAAGGAAAAAAAAACTAAATTAGCACATGTTTCACATATTCCTTTTATGCAATTTATTTGACCAACTGCATCATCTCTTTTGTCACATAAAATGGATGAGATGAACTCACTTCATCTAGTAGGAGGAGCATATTCAAAACCATAAGTGTCTTCTACAAAATTTCAAAAAACCTAATAGTGGAGATTAAATTCAATATGATAACGACAACAACAAGTTTCAAACACTTTGTTTGTTCAAACATAATATGGCTTCAATCTTTCAAACAATGTTTGCCCAATCTTTATATTAGGATTTGAACTACAAAATGACACATACATTTCATGTTGTGTTGTGTCCAACCAATGTTTTGTATGATGTTCATATTGATTAGTTGTAATTATATGTTTGATAACATCTCTACTATTTGATGAAGGATGAGTATTATCATTCTAAAATAATGTGACCAAATTCTTGATTCCCTCATCAATCCTATCAGAATGAGGAGCTCTACACATGATTTCCCAATTTCCTTCCAAGGAGATATCATCCAAAATCATTCTCCTATTAACATATCATGATATTATTTTCCTACTAAAACCAATCTAAGATGAAACTGAAGATATTTGTCTTTTTCAGAGCATAGTGTTACCTACGATGGATGTTAACATAAATTTTATTGCAAGGGTCTTATCTTTAGTTTGAGATCTCTTCCCTACCTGGTTCAAACCTTTCCTAAGATTTCCAATCATATTAGTTTGCATGTCAACAAATTTTCTCTTCTTTGATGTTGTGTCTATACCCAATAATTTTATTGTCTCTTTCAGCTTTTTGTTTATAAGTACAAATGAAAGCAATTGGGTTTGTTAAAGTGTTTCAAAATTATCAATTTTATCCAATATTTATCTTGTTATCGTATTCATTGACCTCTTCTTAGCAAGAATTAAGGGTTGAACATTAGTAAATGATCTCAAATTATCCACATCTATTGTAAGTAAATGATCTAAGTTTATATAATTAATATTTCTCTTTACAGTTTGAGCTATATCTATAAGTTCATCCATACCAGTAGGATCACGTCATCCTAACCCTTCTCCAACATCCATTTCTTGAGCTTTTGTAGGGAGTAATATTGACCCTTCTTTAATGTGCATTTCTTCAACTTGACTTGACCCTCCTACTTGAGCTTCTCCTTCACCTTGACCATGTTGATTGTGAGCTACATGCACAAAAATGAAACAAATTAGAAAAAAATAAAGCATAGGTCCCAAAAATTTGGGCACATAAAATTAGAGGTCTAGGTCCATACATTCTTTAGTTTTATAATAATATGTCAATTTAGCTTCACGATTTCTTCGTTCAGTACTAGGTGACCTTTTTCTTGCAGATTTACTTTTTCTTCCATTCTTGTTCCCCATTTCTTCTCTCCAAAAAAATGTCTTCAAAAAAATAGGCAATAGTAATTCTCCTCTCTAAAATTATGCCTTTAAAAAAAAAAAAAATAACAATTCTCCTCCAAAAATGCCTTTGAAAAAATTATATCAATAATAAAAAAATGTGAATTAATTTGATTGCAATTGTGTGAAAAATGAAAACAAAATCATTTACTTTTATACCATACCATAAAAAAAACATAATTAGCAGACCTAGTTCAGGCAAACTAGGTCTGGTAAAAGTCTGACAGGGCTTTTCCTACTGGACTTTTCCCATGGGGGGCTCTGTGCAAAGCCCCCTTTGTGAGAAGCCTAAAGATTCCTTCGTGCGAAGAGGGTGTTCGCTCGAAGACCCCAAATTTGAAAATTTCCCCTAGAGACAAAAAATCCAAAAAATAGTCTTTAAAGGCCTCAAACAAGGACCAAACAAGATGATTTTTTGAAAAAAATAATGTGAAATGATGCTACTCAGAGCAAGCTTTCTAATGACTATAATTTTAATACATATTGAGTTCATTGTCACTTTCAAATTTTACTTTAATTAAACATAGGTTGTTTGGTCATTCAACAACCTGTCTCTTCGAGGCTTCGGGAAAAATAGTAACTTACAAAAACAAAATTATGAAAAATATGTAAGAAAAGAGTATTTGTTTTACCTTTCTATCAAAAAAATAAAAAATGAATTTTGATATATACAAACCAAGTCAGAGTGATTCAAAAGGACCTATGTCTAAATTATAGTTACTGTCACTTTAGAACTTAATAAACTATGAAATATTGAACAAAAATGAATGAAACCAATTGAATCCTTTAGATGTTGAAGTTATAAATATAACTGTGAAAGAATCACATCATTATCATTTAAAAAAACCAAAGTTATGCTGATCCAAGTGATAGACACTCCTTAAAAACATAACTATTTCACACAAACCACTTTTCGAAGTAGAAGGAAAAATGGATTCAAATCAATGTTAATTTTAAAAAAAAAAATATATTTATAAACTAGAAATAAATTCCTAATAGACTCTAGTTTACATCATCTTCAAATTTCTAATAGTTTTGCGGCAACAAGTGTTTGAAAGTGAACTTTTTTTTTCAAAATGTTGATCTCAGTGTCAAAGTTGGCCAAAAAGTGAGAACACTATTGTGGGACCACCCCTAAATCGTAATGATAAACTTAACCCTAATACTAATCCTAAATCTAAACTCTACATCCTATTTCTAACCACATCCCTAATATTACTCTAACACTGACCATAATATTAACCCTGACCCTAACCCCTTACCCCAACATTAACCCTAAATGTAACAATACCCATGATACTAATCCTAACTATAAAAATTATATCCTAACTCTAACCACGACCTTAATATTATCCTAACCTTGACCCTAACTGACCCCTAACCCTAAACCTAACCCTAATCCTAACTCTAATCGTAACCGTTAATATAATGCTACTCCTACTTCTATAAATTGTTCACCCTAACCGTAACACTAACCCTACCATTGACCCTAATCATAATGCTAAGGTTAATCATGATAATAACCCTAATACTAACCCTAACCATAACACTAACACAAACCCTTATATAATTATAGATTAAAATTCATATAATGTCTTCCATGTTGTGCCACGACTGCCACTAGCTTATATATATTTAATATATATAAAATACTGTAACATAAGAAAGTTTTGGTTATAATGTTGTTTGATATGTTACATTTGAATATTTGTTCATTTTATTGTTATGGGGGTAAATGAGATGCTCTCCTTCTATCCTTAGATGTGCAAATGAAAGATCCAGGTTGATTAACCCAAAAGGAAGGATCAATGCATAAATGAATCAATCATTTGGAAACAAGAATAAGGAAGGAAGATCTAAGTACCTGGTTTATTGATTTGATTAATTTGAATGTGTATTAGATTTAGATGGATTGAAAACCTTAATTGAATGAAATAGAAGAAATACACTAACCTTTAAATATTATAGATCTAAAGAATGCTATTTTCTGAAGCCTATGTTGACTTTCTAGAAAATCTGAGACCGGATCTGGAACAGAAATGCAGAGACAGACAAAACCAAAAAATATTTTTCTATTTTGAGACAGTTCTGATTTTTACCCTCAAGTCAATGTCACCATTTTATATAATTTTTAATTTTTCCCTAGGTCAAAATCGACTTAAAAAGTCTCAGACTGAAATTCTGCTTTCGGATCCCGAAAGTTTGCTGAAAAGGGTATCTGAATCTCCATCCTGATCTACTATTCTGAACTTGTACCTACAAGAAAAAGGGGATTGTTTGTTGGGGAAGGGGTTAGCCTTGGTCAAACCCCATTTTTGAAATTAACCTCAAATATATAATATTTTAATAGAGAATGCTAGAAAGTAGTAGAAGTAAATCTAATAATGAAACTATGATATTTAATAGATATGCAATTGTATTTTGAATGTAAACAAGTATGTAAATATGAAAGCTTGGACTCAATTAGAAACCATAAAAATCCATGATTGTATGCTTGGAATCCACATTGAGGAGAGAATGAAAGAGTCTTGAGGATGGACAAAGGATCTTGAAGGAAAATCACACCACCATGATGGCTAGATCTAGGGTTTGAATGATGAATCTTGAATGCTTGAACCAAATCCCTTCAAAGGCTTGAAATCTTGAATCCTTGATCTTCAATGGAGAATTTGAATGCTTGGGAGGAAGAATTGAACACCTTGAGAGCTTGAAAACATTTAGAACAATGGATGATTGAAATTTTTGCTTAATGGCTTCTTTCTTGATCTCCTTAGTGCTTGATGGTATATGACTTAATGATGGTTACCTTGGTTAGAGAAAATGAGAGGAGAAAACTTCCTTTTATATGAAACTAGGGAAAAATATTCTATAGAGGCTCACATAGGATAATTAAATCCTAATTGGATCCATTCTCGTACAAGAGGACCTATGTTAAATATAATTTAGGATTTTCCGCTTCGGAACCCAAAACAGCTAACCCAGAAGTCAGGACCCCTGGAAAACATGCCAGTTGGGATGGGAGGTGCCCGGAGAGGCCCAATCAGGGTCCTAAACATACACAGAAGCAAGAGATGATGCATAAATAAGGGGATACTATGATGGTAGTCAAAAACATCCCCTAAGGAGGTCTAAACACTCTTACCATGGAAGTGCTTCCATTTTAAGATGATACATTAAGCCCCCACTTTAGCAGAAGTGTGGAAATCAAACATGTTTGCGGTAAAGTTAGAAGAAAGACTCTGGTGGATTGAAATGAGGTAGAATATCACTAAGTAAAGGACACTAGCCCCTAGACTAAGGATTCTAACTCAACATATATACATAAAGATATGAAAGTAAAGAGCAATTATTCATAGAAAACATACATGACTACATAAGCAAGACAAGAGCAACACTATAGATATCATAGCTTCATGATCTAATCCTACTAGCATGAAAGAGAAAAGAGAGAAAGGAGAAAGTGATTAACTCACCTAGTAAGATAACCAAATTACCATTAATCACGAATGAGAGAGAGCCCAATAGGTTCACCCATAAATTGTGCTTTGTAATTGTAATGCCTCTTCTGATGGCTTTTGAAATATCCATAGATCCACATTCTTGTATCACTATGGAAATATAAAATGCATGTCATTTCAGGATTTAGCAACGTATGTGCATTACCTTCCAAGGATTTAGCATATTGTAAAATGTAAAATGCACATCTCTTCAGGATTTAGCAACTTACATGCGCTACCTTTCGAGGATTTAGAAAAAAATAAAAGGTGCGTGTCTCTTCAGGGTTTAGCAACTTATGTGCGTTACCTTCCAAGGATTTAGCAATTTGTAAAATGTAAACTATTGTAAAATATAGTACAAGGGAGACCCTATATATGCCCCCTCCTTATCATGAATACCCACTAGGTATGATAAGGAAGAGAAAGAGGATACCTACTTCACAAGGTAAGGAGATATCCATTTTAACAACAATATACACTATGTCGTTAGCAAAGAGTATTGACCCTTACCTCCAAGAACATAGATAATCATGAAATGGATATGTCTCATATGGAAAAAGGATCCTTAAAGAGGAAGATATCTTATCATCAAGACCTCCACCATAGAGGAGTGCTTAGGATAAAATATCATCTTCCAAAGAAAAGAGTGAGCCAAGATTCGATCATCAAGCCCCTTGCGGTGAAGAGGAAGAGGAATCTTGGAATGAAGGAGTCAAAATCTAACCCAAATAAAAGGCAAGAGTTTATCAAAAGCATAGTTTGCAATATAAAGAAGAGGTGATCACTTAGGAAAATCACCTCCCATAAGAGGGTATCCATAGTCAAAACATAAATCTTTATAAGGAAATAATGTTATATAATAAACAAATGCCACTAAGCTAAGGAAAGTAGATCCTTAGATAGAGGAAGAAGGAAAAATACCTTGCCCCCCAGGGGTGAAAGCAAGGTATATACTGAATTATATCAAGAGATATTGTAGCAAAGGGATATATTTACAAAACAAATGTCCTAGAAAAGATGTCATGAATGATTATAAGTGAAGAAAGGATGTATCATAAAGAAAAATATAAGGATATAATGTAGAAATAATAACCAATTAAACTTGCAAAAAGATACATGATAAGAGCATAATGGATCCTAGGAGACTGGAAGAAAATACCTCTTTCCCCCCAGTGGTGAGACAAGAGGAAAAATGTGATCTAACTTAAAGAAGAATGAGGGGAATGCCCTATATCAAAATTATGAAGAAATTGTAATATTGCACAGGAATGAGATATAATTCCTAAAGAAGCCCTTTCTCGAACATATAATTTGAAATGCACACAATCAACAAGTAAATGTTTATTACTATAATGAAAAGGACATTTGTATTTGGAGAGAACATTTTTCGGAATGGGTTTAAAGATTCATTTGTTAGAATTCATTAATTGGACATACACTTTCTTAGCCACATCTTGAGGAGTATCAGGGTGATCTAAAGAAGGTGTTGGAAGGACATGAAGAGGAGGACGAAGGTTAAGATCAAACACCCTGGCTAGAGGAGGTTGAAAACCTACACCATGCATATCTTGTTTAAGAAATGTATGAATCATTTTTTTAATGCCTTGTTCATTAATACCAAGCCCTAAACCCTTATAGCCTTGTTTATTGACCATAGTATATCTGGTAGTGTACCTATCTTGCAAAGATTCTACAGGAGGAGATTGATTAGGGTTCTCATGAGAAAATGTTGTGTATGGTGGAATGATAGGATTAGAAGAGGTTTCTTTGTTTTTCCCTTTAATATCATCATGACTTGGATAGGGAGGAGAAGGTAAATGAAAGAAAACATCAGAATCATGAATCCTAGCTTGAGCCCCATCATAAGTGTGGGAAGAACTAGGGATTGAAGATGGACAAGTAGAAATAGGAATGTTTGGAATTGGATTAGGATTGATAGGATTAGGAAGATTAGGAACTAGATTCGGAATGATAGGATTAGGAAGATTAGTAGATGGGGTATCATCTACCCAATTCTCCACATAATCCAAAAGAGTAATAAGTCCACTACACAAATCTTTGATGAAAGTTTTGAAAGTAGGAAGACTAGTATTAGTTAATCTCAAAATAGTATAGGCAAGTGAAACATGAAGATTGAAAATCATGATGAAATGGATGATACTCACATAAATGTCATAATTACTATAGAGAGATGCTAAAAGAATCATAATGAGAAAAGCAACCATACCCCAAAGCATCTTAAAGATCTTCATATTGAAATGTAAGAAGTGTTGTTTATATTTGTTTATGATTATGTAGATTTTTTTGTATTTTAAAATGCAACATAATAAAAGAAAACTAATGTAGTATGCATGTAAGATCTAGTATAAAAGATGTAAATCTAACACCAAAAAGAAAGAGTTGTCTATCGCGGGTTCAACAAAATGTAACATAAGAAAATTTTGGTTATAATGTTGTTTGATATGTTACATTTGAATATTTGTTTATGTTATTGTTATGGGGGTAAATGAGATGCTCTCCTTCTATCCTTAGATGTGCAAATGAAAGATCTAGGTTGATTAACCCCAAAGGAAGGATCAATGCATAAATGAATCAATCATTTGGAAACAAGAATAAGGAAGGAAGATCTAAGTACCCAGTTTATTGATTTGATTAATTTGAATGTGTATTAGATTTAGATGGATTGAAAACCTTAATTGAATGAAATAGGAGAAATCCACTAATCTTGAAATATTGTAGATCCAAAGAATGCTATTTTCTGAAGCTCGTGTTGACTTTCTAGAAAATCTCAGACCAGATCTTGAATAGAAACGTAGAGACGGACAAAGCCTAGAAATCTTTTTATGTTCTGAGACAGTTTCAATTTGTACCCTCAAGTCAATGTCACCATTTGCCAGAATTTTTCATTGTGTCCTATGTCACAATCGACCTAAAAAGTCTTGATGCAAGAGCATCCTGGGTGTAAGGGCAATCTTGCATCACCCAAAAATATGTGTTTTTCTATTCAATAAGGGCTATTTTGTACAAAGCTACTATTTTTGGAAACTTACTATTTTTAGTAAGTTGG
>MU220957.1:13463-52242 GCA_018584345.1 Thuja plicata | reverse complement strand
TAATTAACATTAATATTTACCATGAAAATTCATTAAATAAATCAAGCTAAAAGCATCATCAAATCACCTGAAACTCATCTAAACAGATACTCAACTGAAACAGACAATCAACTGAAACAGAAACCCAACACACACAAATAGGCTCACGAATCCATGTCACTTGACGGATTCACACACTAGGGTAGTCAATCAAATTCTTTGTCCATCAATAGGACAAAATAGGGTTTAGGGTGTGGATTTAGACCTGAATACTATCTCCCCTCTCTTACCATTGAGATATTGCAATAGGGCATGCTCACTCCTGCCAATTCAGGGAAGACGTAGCTCGGTACCTGCAAACCTGTCATCACAAAGACGAGTATACATGCATATAATATAGCAAACAATGGTTGAGACTAGTTTATCGTGTGGATCTCACCGAATTAAATAACTATGACTCTATCCCATACCATATCAAGCATGTCAAATAGTAACACAAAACATTCCAATGATCCATGTGCATATAACTCTAGGGTCAGTATTGTCAGAAAACCACAATCAAAATGACATCCTAACATATACATCAACATCATGAAATAACCATAAATCATATGCAAATAGGAGATAAAACACTCTAAGCAATGAATCAATAGCATACTAAAACGTGATACATAAATATCCTCTAAACCATCTGAAATAAACCACACATACATGAAAAAGCCTAAAAGAGATCGAAAACCGAACCTGAAAAGCAAATGAAGAGGTGGGTATTACACAATAGGTGTTCGAAATTGAAGTTTTTTCTCTGAATGTTGATCTATGTGTCAAAGTTGGCCAAAAAGTGGGACACACTATTATGGGACCACCCAGTAGGGACTACTGATAAAGTTATAGAAAAGTTAGAGGATGATAAGGGAAAAGCTAAGGCATTGAAAGAAGAGGATGTAGAACTAGAACCAGACCCTCCATTACTAGAAGAACCATTCTTCAAAGCCCTCAAAGCATTGAGTGGAAAAGCATTTGAAGGTATCCCTATGTTTACTCACAGAATGGATGCAGAATTAGGAATGGAATCGATAGAAGCTATGGAGAATCACTTATAATGTGAAGGGATTACAGAAGCCCAAAAGGTGAAGATAGCCAAATCTATATTGAAGGGACAAGCCCTAACTTGGTGCAAGTTTCTATAAAAAGAAAGAGAAAGAGAAGGAATGAAGCCTATAGTGAATTGGAAGGCTATGGTGATTAAAATAAAATAAATTTATACCAAATGACTATGAAATTCAACTACACAATAAGAGACAAAATCTCAGGCAGAAGGATATGGATGTTGTCTCTTATATAGAGGAGTTCCATAAGTTGTGTCTTAGTTCCAAGGAACATGAAGAGGAAAGAATCAGAGTGGAAAGATATCTAAATGGACTTAGATGGGTCATTCAAGGAGAAATAAGCCTCTTTAACTTTACTACTATCCATGGTTGTGTGCAAATGGCCGTCAAGGTGGGGGAAAGAATCAAAAGGAAGAAAGAGTCTAGTTCTAGAGGTAGAGGAAGAGGAAGAGACTTTAGAGGAGGATATCAAGGAGGTTCTAGTGGAAGAAGTAATGAACATAGAAGTTAATGGGACTCAAAATTGATGGAATAATAAAGTGAGCCAAGCAATAGAGGTAGTTATGGAAGAGGCAGAAGTTTCAACAGTGGTGGAAGAGGTATAACTTGTGGCTTTAGTAGAAATTCATACTTTTCTAGTATGAAATGATACAATTGTGGAAAAATGGGACACCCTGCCTATAGTTGTCTAGTCAAAGCATCATCCTCATATGGTGAGAAGAAGATAGCCTATGTCCAAGAAGGGGAAATTCATGTGAAGCATTTAGATGTGACTCTTGATTCAGAGAAAGTTGAGGGTCTCATGCTTAAGAGAGTTTTAATTACAGAGCCCATTAAGGAAGAGCACAAATAGAGAAGAGAACTCTTTAGGGTCAAATGTAAGATCCTTGGAAAGGTGTGTAGAGTCATCATTGACTCCTGATCCAAAGATAATGCAATATCATAGGAAGAAGTGCAAAAGTTTAAACTTAGAAAAATACCCCATGCATATCCATACAAGGTGACTTGGTTAAACAAGGGGAAAATATATTAGTCAATGAAAAAGTGTGGGTTCAGTTTACCATAAGAGAATACCAAGAAAAAAATACTTTGTGATGTCTTACCTATGGATGAATTCCATATGTTGCTAGGAATACCATGTGCGTATGTTAGAGAATAAATCCACCATGGAAATGAGAATAAGTACTCATTCAAGAAGAATGGAGTGAGATATGAAATGAAATCCTTAAAAGAAGAAGAAATAGTGAATAATATAGACTCCAATACACTACTTATGAGTGGAAAATAATTCGTATATGACATGAAGAAAGATGAAGGGATTGGTTATGCTATCCTTGTGAAACCAAAAGAAGAAGAAACACACAAACAAGAACCTATGCCTGCGGAGGTCATACAATTATTAGATAAGTTCAAGGACATCATTTGTAATGGGACACTAGCCACCCTACTTCCACAAAGAGCTATTAGCCATCAGATTGATTTTGTGCTAGGGGCATCATTTCCTAATAAAGATGATTACAAGATGACACTAGAACAAAAAAAGGATATTCCAAGGCAAGTATAAGAATTGTTAGACCAAGGACTAATCAGAAAGAGCATCACCCCATATGTTGTTCCAGTGGTTTTGGCACCTAAAAAGGGAGGTAAGTGGAGGATGTGCATTGATTCTAGGATATAGATTTCCTATTCCTAGGATAGAAGACTTGATGGACTATCTTGGGGGTGTTAAGTATTTTTCTAAAATTGACCTTAAGAGTGGATATTACCAAATTAGGATGAAAGAGGGGGATGACTGGAAGTGTTCTTTTAAAACCACATAGGCACTCTATGAGTGGTTAGTAATGTCATTTGGGATTAGAAATGCACCTAGTACATTTATGGGAGTAATGAATGAAGTCCTAAAATATTATATAGGTGTGTTTGTAGTAGTGTACTTAGATGACATCCTCATTTTTAGTAAGACAAAATAAGAGCATATGAAACACCTAGAGATTGTGTTGGAGAAACTCCAAGAAGAGAAGTTGACCATTAACCTTGAAAAGAGTGAATTCATGAAACAAAAACTTGTATACATAGGTTTTGTAGTCTTGAAAGGTGATCTAAAAATGGACAAAAACAAAGTAGAAGCAATCCTTAGTTGGCCTATTCCAAAAATAGGGAATGAAGTGAGGAGCGTCCATGGATTGGCTCAGTTTTATATGAATTTTGTGAGAAGGTTTAGTGAGATTTGTGCACCTATCCTACATACTATAAAAGGTTGAGTTAAGACCAAGTTCATGTGGACTAAGGAAGAAAATGAAGGTTTTGAAAGGTTGAAGACAAAGATAGCTCCACAACCCATCCTTGTGCTACCATTTTTTGACAGATTATTTGTTGTAGAGTGTGATGCAAGCAATATAGTTGTGGGAGTAGTGTCAAGTCAAGAGAGGAGGCCAGTAGTCTTCTATAGTGAGAGTTTGAATGAAGCCAAGTCAAGGTATTCATCTTATGATCTAGAGCTATATGGACTGGTAAAAGCCCTCAAGAAGTGAAGGCATTATCTATTTCCAAAGAAATTTTTTGTATACATAGACAACCAAGCTTTAAGCTATATCAACACTCAAGAAAAACTTAGTCTTAGGCACATCCAATGGATGGAATTCCTATAATCATATACATTCATATTTAATTACAAGAAAGGGTTAAATTATAAAGTTGCAGATGCACTTAGTATGAGATTGGGCACTGTTCGAGAAATCCAATTGCAGAGCATAGGAGTTGAAGGATTAAAGGACTTGTATGCATGGATTTTGATAATCATTTTTATAGTAAGTTTGTTGAATGCACCCTGCAGAATAGTTTGGTATTTAAAGGTAAACACTTGTGTGTTCCAATGGGATCCATGAGGGAAAACCTCATTCAAGAGAGACATAATGGAAGCTTAAGTGGTCACTTTGTGTTGAATAAGTCCTTAGACCTAGTTGAAATATTCTACTACTAGCCCAAAATACAAAAGGATGTAAGGAGATATGTAGAACAATGTGTGAAATGTCAAAAAGATAAAATCACATCTTTAAATACAAGACTCTATCAACCATTTCCAACACCTAATAGGCCTTAGGAGTGCATAAGCATGGATTTTATAGCGGGATTACATAGAAAAAAGAGTGGTTTGGATAGTGTGTATGTTTTGGTGGACCAATTTAGCAAGATGAGTCACTTTATACCTTGTATAAGAACCCATGATGTGAGTTATATTGCTCAAATCTTCTTTAGAGAAGAAATAAGGATCCATGGCCTACCAATCAACATTATCTTAGATAGGGATGTTAAATTTATGGGACACTTTTGGAAAGCACTCTGGAAGAGGTTAGGAACCAACTTAACACATAGTTATGCATATCATCATCAAATGGATGGTTAAATAGAAGTAATCAATAGGGTTCTTGGAAATTTTCTAAGGTGTATGACTAAGGAATATGGTCAAGGGTGGGATCAAGTAATCCATTAAGCTAAATTTTCCTATAATGACAGTAAAAACAGGTCCACAGATAAGAGCCCATTTGAAATTGTATAGGAAATTCACCGAAGGGGAATTTATTAGCTCAAAGAGTTAAAGGATCATGAAGGAGTTACGGGACATGCAGATGATTTTTACAAATCTATGAGAGAGAGTCCATGAGAAAGTGAATAAGACTCTAATGGAAGCAAACCAAAATCTCAAAGCTAAGGTAGATGAAGGGAGAAGAGATTTACAGTTTGAAGAAGGAGATTTGGTGATGGTGTATATCAACAAAGCTAGACTATAGAATGGAATTCCAAGAAAGCTTCACATGAGGAGAGTTGGTCCATGTAAGGTATTCGATAAGTATGGTCTTAATGCCTATAAATTAGATCTACCCAAAGAGCTCTCCATCTCTCCTATCTTCAGTGTGAAAATTTTGACCAAGTACAAAGGTTGAGATGTACAGGAGCAGGAGTACAGTATAAACATAACAAAGGTTGTGGAATAACTCATTATGCCTGTCCAGACCAAGCCTCAAGCTAGAAGGATTTTTAATTCTAGAGTTCAAAAGAAGACTAGGCACAAGATCTATATTGAACACCTGGTCAAGAGGATGAATAAACCTAAGTCAAAGGCTAATTGGATAGAAGAGAGTGTCTTTAAGAATCATTGAATCAGTTTAGAGTTCACCACACCTTAGGTAACTTAACTTCCTTTTTGCAGGGGGAGAATGGTGCAGGAGCACCTTAGGGTCCTAGTGAGGATCCTTGTAAATTTTGGCTTGTAGGTGGTTCTAACCAACCACCAGAGAATAAGGAAAATGATAAATTCCCAAGGTCTGTGAGATTCATGTAAATAGGAGTTCTGTAGTTTCTTAGTCTTTGATTTAGTCCAAAAGGTCCTAACTAGACTATTTTTACATTAATGCTAAGACAGTCAAAGTTCATCAAAGTGTGGACCAGACTTCCAGATGGGTGAAATGATGTTAGAAGAGGTATATTAATGATTGTGGATCAAATATCTTGATTCTTAATATAAGTATGTAAGTTAGGAGCAATGAAATGGCAAGAATGCAAAAATTGCAAAAGTAGCTCATAACAACTTTGCAACTTTGAAAAATTGTCATGACAACTTTCCTTAAAAAGTAAAAATGGACATAAACGATGTAAAATCCTGAACCTGGGATCTAAGAATGTGTGTGGGGGATATATAATCGTAATTAAACCCAATTCAAGGGTTGGAGGTGTTTTTGTATGGACATAGTTGAAGGAAGAAGAAATCTAACTGGTTTTTGTATCACAGTGACATAGTTTTCCCATAAGCCACACTCCAATGCATTGAAAGGTCTACTATTCTTGCATGTTACATTAGACACTTTTATGTAGCCCATCTTTGTGTCTTTATTTTTTTAAATTTTTTATATTTTAGTCATAGGTTGTAAATTCTTTTTATTTGACAGTTTCACTGTCCTGTACAGAGTAGTTTGTTTGAAAAATGGGTCCTTCTTGACCTCCACCATTTGAATCTTCAATAGCCATATGGAATAAAGAAGGAAAATACATATACCTTGTAAATATGTATTGGGTTTTTTTTTACCATGGTAGCTAATTTTACGAGCAAGCCCTACGCAAGTCCAGAGCTATGCGGCTAGGAACTTATAGAGTTGCAGAGTGGTAAAGAAGGAGGCGATAGATTGGTTTGTGCCAATCTTAAGTTGGAGAGTGTAGTGGGATGTGTCAAAATATTTTGGTCTAGAGGAGGATATAATTTGAGCCCATTTAAATAAATTTTGAGCCATTTAGTTGTAGACTGGTTCAAAAACCTTAAAAACCCTTAAAAATAGTGGTTTCTTGAAAATACACTACATAGACTCTTTGGGAGGTCTAGAAATAGGAAATATTAATGAATAGGATGAGTAATTAAATAATCCAGAGTTGATTATGGGAATTTTTAAGGGAATTTGGGAGTAAATCCAAGATTTGAAGAATTAGGAGGCCTAATTGGGAAAAAATGCTACAAGGCCTAATATATAGGAAACCAAGGAATCGAGAGGAAATCCTATGTAAGATTGGTTGGAAGGGTTAAAAAAAATATTGGAAAGAACAAATAAAGAGTGCAGACACCTAATTCCACACTTGTAAGGAATTGAGACATAGTTTGCATTGATAGATCCTAAGAATGCATATTGGGCTATGAAGGAGTGAAATGAGAGTTTGAAGTTGATTGGTGAGATCTAGTGTACTAGACAATCTTGAAGAAGTGTCCTTTGGTTAGGGTAGAGATAAGTACCCAAAGAAGGGTAGGAAGGAGCCTTGAGAAGAGAAATAAATTTCTTTTAAGTTGGATCTCCCCATCAAATAGGATTTAGGTCTAGTGAGTTTTAAGCCCTTTAAAATTTGCAATTAGGGGCTAAAAAGTTGCAAAGCCTCGTGATTAGAAAAATGGGAATGATGATGTCACCATGATGCCAATAGGGATTAGAGTAGTTTAGAACCATGTTACAACTATGTTTAGGGTCTATGATAGGATTTTATGAGTGTTTGAACTCATTTTGTTGAAATTGGAAAAAAGTTGTCAAAAAGATGTAAAGTTGCATTTTGCAAATTTTCCAATTTTGAAATGTTGCTCGGACAACATTGTTAAAACATGCAACTTGATGACAGAGTTCCATAAGAGACAACCAAATACTCAACTGGTCTATTTAAGACATGTCTTTACCAAAATTCAAGGTTTTATATTCAATTGTATACACTAAGTTTTGATAAATCAAGAAGTTATCTTGTTTAGTGTGAAATTTAGTTCTTTTCAGCTACAGTAGGTAGTTAATGGATTGAATCCTGCACTATAGCTCATGTATGGATTAGTTGATATATTTTCCTAGTTATTTGTGCAAGTAGATAGGCAAATTTGAAGTTCTTTCTTTGTCTTTTGTAAATATTTTGTGTTTGTCACTGTCTCTAGTTCTATCCCGATAGTTTGTAAAAATTGAAGTCTAACTCAGTATCCCACCATGCATTTTGTATGGCCTCTTGAAAATAGTGAGTATAATCCATGTAAAAATTGTGTGCACAATCTTGGGACCTCAAATGAATAGTATTATTTTTTAATGTCTTTTCCTAGGCGAGCCAGTGGTGAGCCTGGCTAGTGAAGACATAGTTGCAGAGAGAATAACTTGAAGAGGTTGAAACATAGGATCAATTTAACTTTTGGTGGGTGAATTTAGGATTCTTTCCAATATTTGGTGAAGAGGATAAGGTCCAAAAAGTCCCGATGGATGTCTAAAACATTCATCTTTCTCAAGAAGCTAGAGAAGACCCTAAAATCCCTTAAATCTACTCATTTTGAGTTGGGGTAATGTATAGAAGGTGGAGAACCCAAGACCCCAAAAATCCTTGATGGGTTATAAAATTTATAGCTAGATTTCTGGTTTTTGATTGTGTGTGTTTTTAAGCATCAACGTTTTGGATCACACTCCGTGATCCATCATCAGGATGAGAGAACAATAAGGAGAAAAATCAATCCTAAGAAATATTGTAGGGTTACTTTGGAATGTAGTATAGAAAATCCTTATTTTCTCAGAATAGGAGAGCTAATATGGATACTAGCCCTTAGGCCTATTTTGTGACCAATTGAGGAAATTGACTATCTAGTTGAAATCAGGGGGAATCATAAGACCCCTAGTTGATTAAATTGGAATGTTCCAACACACTTCCACACCTCTTCAAGATTACTATTTGTATAAGGAGGTTGCAAGCCTTTAATGGAGCTTAAGGGCCAAGGAGTGAGAAGCTAGTATGTACCAAGTAGAAGACTAAATTTCTTGATAGTTGGGTTGGATAGAGTAACTAGGGGATCATTATTGGTTTAGGATCCTAAAGGTGTGTAGGTGTGAAGAGATAAACCATAAAATATCTTGAAGAGACTAGGAGCATGAGTCAGTGATTGACTAATGCAACCTCCCTATTAGTATGTGTGCAGGATATGTAGTATGAGCTTTGACTGACAGCTGAGAAAATATTTTTATTTTTTCTTACATAAAACTATATTGGAATATGTGATTTCATCTTCTATTTCATCATTTTGGCTTGTATTCTAAACCTAGTGGTAAGGTAGTTAGCTTCTGTAAGGGTTTTAGCCCTATTTTGTGATTGAGCAGTGAGCTCTAGGCTATAAGCTTGAATGGATCTACATTCCCCTTTTGTAACTAGCCTTTAAAAGGGTACTTTATTTTATACATTAATTACTTGTGGGTATCATCCTAACCCTATTTTTTCCCCTTAACTAGGTTTCCATGATAAAAATCATGGTGTCATAATTATGTGGTTGTATGCTTTGTATTTCAGTTTCTTTCTACTCATTGGTTTTGGTTTACGCTTATGAAATCTAATCAATAAAGTGAAACCAAAAGAACACCGATTCACCACACCCTCCTCATTATTTCTTAATTCCAACAAGAGGCCCCTACCTAAGTTTAAGAAACATCCCTTTAAGTAAGTTGAGGTAGATCCTAAGGATGTAATTTTGAATGTGTCATATGGTGTTCTATATGTGGGAGATGCCAGGGAATAAATTCATGCTAATATTGTAGACCTTTCAACTAATGAGATAATTGATTTGTACAATGATAATTTTATAGGGGAGAACAAGAAACTGAAACTAGAATTCAAAGCTCTAGAAGACAAGCATTTTTCTAAATTTGATCATTTTCCACTGATAAAAGAAATAAAACTAATATAATGTGTACTAAGAAGGGTACATGATGAGTTTATATAGCTCAACAATCCATTTAAGATCACAAAAGAGTTTATATCTAGGAAATGATAGGATTATGAACATCTGGTGGGATTGCTACATTTAGATTAATTTAGAACAACATGGTTAAAGATGCAATTGGTTCTAAACTTGACAAAAGAGTCATGACAATCAACAAAATATGCGAGGATGATGTGAAATTTTTATCAATGGTGATAGGTTACAATTTATATCACTCTAGAAGAGATAATTTGGTGTCTAGTACCAAAATTTACATAGCCTATCATATGTTAAGGAAGATAAGGAGTTTCAACTATGTGAAGTGTTAAGGGGATAGATGATAGAAACTTAGAGAAGATCAATATAGGATCCTAAGGTAGTAGATAAAAAGTAAGAAAGTTGTGGAGAAGGAGAAGAGAGAAAAATGGAATGAAAGACTCACTACAAAGGTATTGTAGGAATTCATGTAGCAGGGAAGTTTGGATCATGATCCACAACTATCTCAAAGGCCAATAGGATTGTTAGTCCTCTCACCCTTTCAGAAACTCAAGGTTCCCCAATTTGTTGAAGCACAAACTAGGGAAGAAGTTTTCAGAAAGCATTTGGAAGAAAAAAGTTCTTGGAACAAGCCTCTGATGTATTAGAGAAGTTTCTCCCTACTTTTTTCAAGGATAGAATAGATAATATGTCTAAACAACTCAAGAGTTTAATAAGTGAAATAAGTACTCACTTTGAGAAATGTATTGATATAAAGGTAAGGAAGCAGTTCAAAGACAAAATGTTCAATGAGTTAAAAGGAAGAATAACATATGATAGAGTTATATTAGAAACCAACATTAAGGGCATTCAGGGTGCTCTAATTGAAGGTGGAAATATTTACAAACAATGTCTATCTATTTAAAAATTTGTGGGAGGCATTGACAAGTAGATAAACTAACTTAAATATAAATTGGAGCACATTTCTCAATCCTTTGATTCTTTGGAAGCTTGTACATCAGAACTAGAAGGTCAAGTAATCTCCCTACTGGATAAAATTAAATTTTGGTAAAATAAATACATAGAATCATTTTTTCATGTGGGAAAACTTAAGAGTTTGATTGCTCCTAAACTTCAGATTTTACTTAGTACAATCTGGGAAGCAAAGGGAACAATGGCTACATCAGGTTGATTTAACTTTTAAGTGGCAGAGGAAATGGTTTACTTATTAAATACCCACATATCAGTTTCGAGTCATCTTACACAAGGATGAGACAAAGATCTGCACTTATTGAAGACCATTTGTGCATTTATCTTCAAAATGATGAAATTTAGTAAATATTTGTATGTACAAATGTAGGTATATATATAGTTTTTGGATGAATTTTTGGCATGTGGGTCCCTACCTTTTCCATTAATGTCAGAAGGGTTGAGTAGGGTAGTGAAAAATGTGCACACATGTACATAGTAGTAGCTTAGGGGGTGTCTTGAACATCTTTTTGAATATTTTATGTGCATATTCAATTTTAACACTTAGTCTTTTTTTACTAACTGTTTCTATAAATGCCAAAGGGGATATTGTTAGAAAGATAAAAATACATATATTCTTTGGTGTTTTCATTGATGACAACTAAACATAATATGCACATGTACATTAGATGAGGAAGGTGTGAAATAAATCAAAATGAAGATCTATCTATGTTTGGAAATAAAGAACATAGTATTGTAACAATATATTGTATTTGGTTTGGTGAACTCTTCTAGGTTCACTTATTTGGTCACAGACGCGGAGGAATTATTTTGGATGCATGGAGATTATTATTCTATATTTTTGAGGTTTGATGATACATGGTATGAAAGGTATATGGATCTGAGTATCTATTTTATGTTTTCCAGTCAGTGAGGCTAACTTGTATTGAAATTTCTTTATGCAGATGTGGTAAAATGGTTTTCGTAGTTAATTTTTATTTTAAATGGTGGATCCAACATATATAGAGGCATTTTCATGGTTATTTTATTTCAAAGTAATTTTTTGAATTTGAATTTGGCAGATTTGGTCAACATAGTTCACATTTTTCTAGAACATTTTTCAACCGACATGGTGTGAGAAATGTTTTGGTTGTGGTCCTATAAGATGTTTTTTGAGGGTATTAAGAGATAGAGAATATGCATGAAAGAAGTGCGGAAGGTGGTTATGTGAATTTGTTTTTGAATAGATTTGTAATTTGAATTTGTGATTAGCGAAGAACATGGATATAAGGAAGTCAGAGATAAAGTGTACCACAACTTTGTTTTGTTCTTATGTAGAAGTGTAACTAGGAATTAGTAGATGATACTCTATAAGTTAAAAGATTATTGTGATCATTTTATGGATCTTTTAAGGAAGTGAGGTTTTTTCCTCGGTGTTGTAGCCCTTATTGTAATTGAGCAGTTAGCTCTAGGCAGTGAGCCTCAATGCAAGTATTCCCATTTATTGTAAGAAAATATTTTCTATAGAATTATTATCTTTTGGGTTTCATCCCCACCACCATTTTCCCATAACATGTTTTCCATGATTAAAATCGTTGTTTTATGATGTTGTGATTATTTGCTTCATGTTCATTTTTGTAACTTTTTTGTTTTCATGAAATAATTGATTTGTGGATCAGTTTGAGAAGGTTGAAATTTATAGAACACTGATTAACCACCCCTCTCAATGTTCCCTCATTCCAAAAAAAAGATCTCATATCAGATATTGAATAAAAATTTCTAAGATCTTCATCATCTCTCTTCATGTGATATTTTCTTCTTTAAATTCTAAAGTGTTTAAGAGTAGTAGATCTTCTATACCACAAGTCGGAAGGGTTCTTAGAATCATTCATCCTCACATGTTACTTGTCAAGAACATAAATGGATGCATGCATATCTTCTTTCTTATACATATTAATATATTTATCATCTTTTAAAATTTTCCTACTTATTTCTTGAACTATTTTATGCTTTATATCAAAAACTACATTTTTTTTGTGGATTCCTAGGTGTAGACATATATCTTCTTATGCCATATTGTTTGCAAAATATCTCAAATTTATTTGATGTAAATTCTCCACCTCACACAAACCTTAAAAAGTCTATCTCATCTTATATTTCATTAAAAAACATATATTTAAATGGATGTCCTCTACATGTATGAATCCTAGCGGAGTCGTAGAGAATGCTCCTTCGACATCATCCAGTATGGACTTGAATGGATGCTTCTTAAAAACAAATCTCTTCCTCTCAGCAATTTCGAATACAATAGGGGTTTCCATACTTACTTGCAACTAGGTTAAGTAGGGTTTCAAGATGATTTTGAAATGACACGACTACTAGGGTTCCATTTTAAATGTAATCCATTCATAAACCAACTAATCCTTCAAGTTGTTAGTGCTTTGATGCTCAATGCCTATCTTCTTTCTAAATGCTTCAATCTCAAATGCAAAGTGAGGTTTCTAAGATCTTTTGCTAATTTATATAAAGATCAATTGCATTTAATGCCTATTTTCGTAAAGCGGTTTACATAGAGAATTTCAAAATTTGTTATGAATGAAGTAAAGACAATGCGTGAATGTATACAACCTCAATTTTTTATTACATGCATGAATACATACGCACATACTTAGAGGTGAGTATACCAGCCACGTAGGGGTTCAAAGCTAGAATAGCTCCCCTTAAGACCATGAGAGTCAACTATTCAGAAGTAGAAGGTGCAACCACTGAGGATGCATCTGATATGTTGTTCTCTTCATTATCCTTCTTTACTTCAACCGATATTTTATTTGAGTTAGCTTTGGCTTCCACAAACTTGACTTCACCTGATTCTTCAAACAAAGACTTCTTGGGATTCTCTTGTCCTTTTGTTCTGGATCTACAAAACCTTGAGATATGTCCAGCTTTTCCACATGAGTGATAGATGATAGGAGGTCTGGTTTTGTTATTCATCATGCTGCATTGCTTGGATGTGTGTCAATTGTAGTTACATATCTGACATGTAATGTTCTGCAAGTTTCTTTGAGGTTGATTTCTCTAATTCAATCGAGTTTGATTCCTTTGGTTCAGTTGTGGCTAATTTCTTTGATTTGTTCTGCAATGAATAGCCCTATGACCAAACTTATTATAGGAGTAACAATAACCTTTGGTTTAGTTGTGGCTGATTTATTTGATTTGTTTTACATTGAATATCCCTATGACCAAACTTATTATAGGAGTAA
Source organism: Thuja plicata (assembly GCA_018584345.1). Taxonomy (NCBI): domain Eukaryota; kingdom Viridiplantae; phylum Streptophyta; class Pinopsida; order Cupressales; family Cupressaceae; genus Thuja; species Thuja plicata. The sequence continues at coordinate 38,713 of MU220957.1, read as the reverse complement.
TAGTAACCATTGAAGTGTCCATGCTTGTTAGAGGCATAGAAAATATGGTTGACTACCTTGTTCTTATCTTTTGGTGATTCTGCTTTAGTCTCTTCATGGTTTTCAGTTTTCTTTTCTTTTGAAGATTCAGTTAGAGATTTATTTCTTTCTTGTAATGAGTTAATCTCAATTTGATCTAAACTGTATCCCATACCAGTGGTGTCGCCTTTTAGGTTTTGTGTGTAGAGTTATGATTGAATTAGATCAGAGCTTGTGTGTAGTTTATCAATCTTGTCTTTTGCTCCTGATAATTCGGATTCAATTTTGTTCTTGATATTTTCCAATTCCAAGATTTTCATATTGGCTTGCATGAGTTCTTCATCCAACTGTTTGTTTTCTTTGTTCTTTTCTTCAATAGCTATTAAGCTATCAGTTAACTTATCATTTAATTCTTCTATCTTATCTTTCAGAGACATGTTTTATTCATTCAATTTCAAATCATTGGTGGAGCAATCTTTTAGTTCTTTCCATAGTTTCTTGATAAGCATTTGTGAGCCATCAAATTTTAGTTTAAGTTCTTCATTTTATTTCTCAGATCTGTCTAGATCTTCAAGGGCTGCTTCAAGATTCTTTTTAAGATGTTTGACTTCTGTTGAATCCATGATCTCCTCAAGTGGTTAAACTTTTCTTTCTGAGGATCAGGATTTGATACCAATTGTTGGAAACACTAAGAGGGGGGGGGAGGGGGGAGGGTGAATCAGTGTTTAGCTAATTATTCAAATTCAGCAACATAAACAAAAATCAATCATATACACTTGAAGATTAACACAAGATCGCATAACACAAGATATGATTACGGGGAAACCTTGATTAGAGGAAAACCCCAGTGGGAATTAGTACCCATAAATATTGCACTAGTATAACGAACCTCTTAGAGTTCCTATGCCCTATTAGGAGCAGTCTTTACAATGTAAGTACAATGAACTAGTTAAGGGTCTGACCCTGTTAGGAGTCTTTTACAAACAACCATGTTAGGGCTAAGGACTCACTATCTAAGATCTCACTACTCAAAGAGAAAGAAGGCTACAACATCCTGAGAATAGATATGCTCTATATCCAAAAGTGAACTGTTGTATGTGACACAGATGTCTGATTAGTTCCAATTATGCGCTTATGCTCTTAACCTCTTTAAGGGCTCTATCTCATATTTATATCTTCATACTACTCTTCTATACATCTTCTCTGACTATTTCGACAACACTTACAATATATCTTTGCATTACATATATATCTTTATGCCTGAATAGACGCGACTTACAAACAAGATCTTAGTTGGCCCAAACAAAATATTCACAATGCTTCCAAACAAATTGTCTTAAGCATGTTTACAAAAAATTTTAATACATGATTAGAAACTTATTACAGTATCCACTTAGCCTTTACATAACACAAGATTATACACAAATCAAAATCATGAAGTCGCCTTCATACTCTGTATTTTGCACTGCTAGTGTACTTGCTCTTTCTGTAACTTTTCCGTACTTCCATTCCGTACCATGCATTTATAGGGTAAGTATAATAACATACCATAGAGCTTAAGTCTAAATGTGCATATCCTTATGTGTTCGTACACACGTGTGCTAATGCCCTGATCGACTGCAAGTCACTATTCTATTCTGTCTTCTGCACTTAGTCAATTGTCACTTCATATTTTACTGTCAAAACTTCATATGACTTTGTTGCCATAATGAAAACACAAAATAAGAAATATACTCCCTAGGAGTCAACTTGCCAACTGAATGTGTGAAGTGCTTGAAGGTATGAGAGTTGTTGAAGATGCAAAAATAATTGTTGAAACTGCAAATAAGAATGTTGAAAAATTGATTAGAAGAGAGGATATTATACTTCAAATATTAACACATGAGAACCATGCACTCAATGAACAACTAAGTGGCACCAGTGATAAAAAAATTACAAATGTGTGCCAAAAATGAATCAATGAGGTAGGATAATGAGAAACTAAAGGAATACTTGAAGATTGAGAGAGAGAAAAATGAAAAACTTCATCAATATGAAAAAATCCTACAGAAGATCAATGAGAAATTGAAGAGTCAAAGGTGACCTAGAAATACCTCTATTCTAGGTTATACAAGTGATAGAAAATTTGAAAAATGAGAATCATCTGAATCTCGTACTGAACAAAAATCATAGATTCCTAAGGTTTATACAATTCCATAAGGTAAGAAGCCTACTATACCCACTTTTTACAATTGTGGAAATCCTGGACACACTGCTAATGTATGTATATGCAAACAATGAATATTCCAAGAACTACTATTTTTAATGGTTATTCTTACAATTGCAATAAGTATTGTCATAAAACTTATGAGTGTAGATCAAGGACTAGTAGTAGATCATTTTAAAGGATTTTCAATGCTTACTATTTCACATGCAATAAATTTGGACACATGGAAGAACATTGCAGATCAAGGACACCTAGCAAACCAGTGAGTGTTCTAAGAAGAGAAGGAAACATGATGTCACATGCATTATTTATGGAAGCTATGGATATGTGGCTGTGAATTGTCAGTTGAGGAATCATAGAGGTAATGTGGGATCCTAAAGAACAAGAGGTATATCATGTTTCTATGGTCATAAGGTTTGACATCTTGCAAGAGATTAGAGATACAAGAACTGGTCACCAAGAAATGAAGATGGGAAAGGTAAAAATAATGTTAATTTTTAAGGAGAGAGGAATGAAATGAAAAAGATATGGGTGAAAAAGTAAGAAATTAAAGAAGATGCCAATACATAAAAATGTAACCTACAATCCTCTGGCTCAGGGGATTCATCATCAAGCTAAGGAAGTAAGTTTTTCTTAGGGAATAATTTCATTATTATATCTAACCGGTCCCTTATAATGATGAGTGGTAATATCTATTTTCATAGCGAGATGTATTGATTTTGATTTCGATGAATTAAATAGAGATAAATTGTTATGAATCACTAATTTTATCATTTGCAAAAAGTTATGTATTCATGCTATATTTGGCATTAACTGGTTGAAGTTGCAATTGGTAGAGTACCAACTAGTCAATGCACAACCTTTTGGGAAAATAAATTATACACAATCCTATTCATTATTTACCTTTCATTTTGAAGAGTGTTTACATGAATAGAGTGTGATTTCATATTGAGAACTATTGTGAGATCTACGCTAATCAATTACAGAGAATTGAAATATGAATTTAAAATCCATAAATGAGAGATTTAAGAAAGAAAAGGTCAATTGTGAATTAATTTAGTGTGTTTTAGCTACAAAGTAGCTATTTTTGAATTACTATGGTGTCAAGGGTTTCTACACCTAGATTGATCGAGATAAAAAGGAGGTGGAACCAAAAGATAAGCTACACCCATTGAAGGCAACACAAGTTCACAAAACAGTGCCCTATCCCTAATTCCACCTTGTGTTCTATTTATTGAATATGTAAAAACATTCATCCATTGAAATATTATTGAGTTAGGTAATGAGAAAATACTAAAGGAGTACTTAGTGATGTGCAACAATGGATAACTTAAAGATGAGTTCAAACATCTTCAAATGAAGGGTTTGACATAAATTTTGGATTTACCAGAGATCTTCAAAGAGGAATAGATTTGATATATCGTGAGGTGTTTTCATGATCACTTCATAAGCCTAAAGGAACCAATCAAGATAACCAAGGAGATGATTCATGTGATCACATGTTTATCAGCAAATGAGGAACCCTACACCCTAAGGAAAATATCCACAAAGATGGTAGAACAACTCAGTAAGTCCAAGAAAGGTCACAAAGTGATGACAATATACAAAATTGAAGATCAAGAAGTTTAATTTGCAGTGATGATTTTTGGCTAAAAGGTCTACTAGTCAAGTCAGTTGAATAGTGTACCGTGTGGATTTATTTAGGCCAATTACCATATAGTAAAGGAATGAACTAGATATAACCTAGCTAAGATGGTGAGATAAAAAAATATTGAAAACTTGAAGAGGATTCAAACCGATAAGAATAAATCACTAAATTTTGGATCACTCTTGGTATGTATGTTCTTCTATGTAAAAAAAAAATTTCCTTGGTAAAGGATTGATAACTTGGAAGACAGATAGACCAGTGTTATACCAAATCAATGAGTACATTGGTGAACTAGGAGATAACCTAAACAATGTTATGTGGGGATATTTCAAGGACTTTGAAGACAGAATGCACAAGATGTATAGAATTCCTCCACACATTATGAAGAAGTACATAGATAATTTTTGTTTTCTAGTTGATACAGACACTTGCAAGATACAACAGTAGATCCCAAAATTTCATGGATACCTAAGATGGGATATGAAAATGATGAACATTTCCTAACCTTGAAAATTTAAGATTTATTAAAGCTATGGGTTAACAAACAAGAAAAGAGGTATGGTACTTTTGAGGAGGCTTATGAAAGAATCACCTTGCAACTCAAAAAGAAAAGGATATAAAGAAAAGAAAAGAAGATCATTAGTCAGTTGGAAGAAAAGTTTGTAACTAGTGAAGATAGGAGTTCTACAAGTGAAATAAAGAATAAAATTATAGATGCTTATACTAAGAGGAAAAGGAAGCAAGAAGAAACTCAAACTAAGACTAAAGAATTACCATCAATAGAAGAGTCTGGTATGGAGAAGAGTGATGAAGTTAAATCTTCTGACAATATGCCACCTGAGGTACCTCAACCTATAAATACAAAAACATATGTAAAAACAAAAGCTCAAGGATAGTCAAAGGGCTCTCCTAGCACGAAGAAGAAGACAAAGAAGACAAAAGTAGACAGTGAGAAAATTGATTTAGAGAAGAAAATAACTGATATGGGGAAGTCTGGAAAGACAAAATTAAATATTCCTAAGATTTCAATAGAAGTTGATAATAAAATAAAAGAGCATAGAATGATAGGTAATATCAGTAGCTTTTAATTATCTAAGTTATTTGATAAAGACAAGAAAATGTTTGAACATGCTATTGTATTTCATATTCACAAATTCATCAGCACACCTAGTCAAATAAAAAATCATATTGGTGATGAACTATATGAAGTAGTTAATGTCAGATGGGAGTCTACAGCTGAGACTAAAAAGGAAAAAAGAGAAAGGACACTTCTCTATACTATGAAACATTTCACAATAAAGGAAGTCAATGTAACACTTAGAAAATGTAAAGTCAGATTCAGTATTGGTCGTAGGACTACAAAACTAATAGCTGAGAAGGAGAAAGAAGTTGAAGAAGAGATAATGGTGATATGGAAAATGATATTCAACATGGATAGACCAAATATAATAGATACAATAGGTACATATCAGGTAGATGATAATTTTACATTGAAAGAGTTAATATGATATGTGGGTATCATTCCAAATATGGTCACTCATATAGACCTAACAAAAGATTCAATTGATTATTTTATGGTTGATGATATCACTAGAAATCCCAACACTTGTATAGTTGGAGATGATGATGAAGCTATACCACTTTAGTCTTGACTTGATGTAAATCCTATTGAGATCAATGATGATATAATTGATACATAAGAAAACAAGGTTGATGAGGCGAAAAGAGAAAGGAAAAAGAACAAGTAAGTGATATTACACATTAACCAATAGACATAATAGAAAAAGGTAAAGGATAGAGAACAAGGCGAAGCTATGAAATAAAAATAGGATGAGAAACAAAATGACCAAGAACAGAACAAACAAGCAAACGAGGACACAAATATGAGTAACACTGGATAAAATTTTAATTGGTAAAGGAAGTCAAGGAATCATCAATTGAACATGGAAAAATATTCAATAAAATATCTATTCTCAACAACTTCACTACAGAAATTAAGAAAAAGAAGGAAGAGCTAGAAGTAGAGTTGGCCACACTTGTCAATAAATTGGACCCATTAAATAGGTCCATGATGGATGATACTATAAATCTAAAAGAATTGACACACAAGGAAATCAAATTTAAGGTAGAAGAGGATAGAAAATGGATGAATTTTCTAGAATTAAAATTATTTTTGTCTCCACACATGGTCATCATCCAAGCATATCTTAAGAAAGTTGAAGTACTGATAGGTACTCCAAACATGAGTACAATTGATACTATGGAGGATTTGGCTTCAGGCTTAAATGGTTATCAAATTTCCATGGCATGATAAAATGATTCATGGGAGCATTCACTTTCCACTGCAAAGGTACATTTCAAGACTATATTTGCCAAAATTTACGGTTTGAATACCCTCATAGATACATTTTTATCATATTTTTTGACATTATTGTCAAAAAAGGGGGAGTATATAAGTTGATAAAAAGGGGGAGTATATAGAAGATTACAAAGAGTGAGTATATAGAGTATTTAGTCCATGGTACAAAGGGGAGTTAGAGATTTAGGGGGTAGAGGTAATTTTTAATGTTTTGAAGATCTGAAATTTTGCAATTTTCACAATTTTTTGCCATCAATGCAAAAGGGGAGAATGTTTATTATAAAATGATGATAGATGTCATTGATGATGATCTTACAGAGTATGGTTGTCATTTATAGAAAACCATAACATAGGAAAGAAATATTTGTGTAAGTAAATGAATTTATTCCAATCGGTATGCAGTAATATCCAATCGGTAAAGAGAAGTTAAGTCAGAAAGGTAACCAGTGAACAGGAGAATAGCTGAAGGAAAATTTGGTTAAGGAAGACAAGTATGATATCGGTGTATTGGAAGGTGTAAAAACAACATATATACTAATATTTGTGACCTTTCCTGGCAGGTCACACTGGTAAAGGTATAAATGAAGACTCCACCAACCGATCAGTTTAGTGAACATGTAAAAGTAAAGGTTATTGAATAGTTTTGATTACTTGGTCAAATCGGTTATGAAGGTGGACAATTCAATGAATCTGGAAAAAATGAAAAAAAATGTAGTGCATTCTTTAAAGATTTGAATAATTCAATTATTAGGTAGTTTTGCATAGATTTATGTATGAATCCAAGGTATATTTTGACCAATAACATTAAAGGAATATTTAACATTGGAGATAACAACTTGAAATTTGTTATGGATGATGCGGTAACAATTTAATGTTTCTATGGGCTATTTATGATTGAAAATTTTATTTTGGAGGGAAAGAGAAACCCTGATTAGCTTTAGAGTTGAAGGTAAAAGGATATAAGATGATATTTTCTAATAGAGTTATAAAATAGTGTTGAAGAGGAGTTGAACTGTTGTTTAAAAGTAAGAGCTTGGAAAATGATTATAGAGTTATTTCTAGAGAAGGTTGAGGAGAATATTCAAAACAAGAATATATCATCAAAGGACCTAATTAGTATTTAGAAGTGCACATCATAGTTCAACTCCTATTGGTGTATTCCCAACAATTTCAACAAGTTAAAATCCCTTAACCAGGTAGTATCTTACAAAACTTTATTTTAAATCCCTTAACAGTGTGAAAACTATAATATTGGGAGTAAATACTTTAAAAATTTAGTTAGTTATAGGACTATAGATATTTTAAGATGGTATGAGTCACTCCTAATAGGGAGAGTCACCTAGAAAATTACATATTTTAAGCTCCTAACAAAGCACTCTTTTATGTTGCAGTGATAAGAATGTGTGTTTCATCCCCACCCTGGTTTTTTCTCCTGACAAAGGGTTTCCATGATAAAAAGGTGAGTGTTATGTGTGTGGATGTGTTTTCATTTCATCATTTATCTTTTACTTTAAAGTTACCATTATATGTTTCATAGTTTGGAAGTTTATTTTGTTGTTTCTTAAAGGTATATGTAAAATTCCAAAAAAAAAAAATTCCCTTATTTAGACACCCCTCTAACTACTTATTATTTCCAACACTTTTTTAACTCCTATTTTTATATAAGGATGTTATGCCACTTGTTTTGGAATTTACCAATAAGGTAAAACGTACCACATTTTATGGGTAATAAGTTTTAATGAACCTCTTGCAAATCTATTCCTTTATTTTCTTATGTAATGCCTCTTAATAATTTCACCTTCACTAGTTCAACTAATAGCTTGGTGAGAGTATTGATAGTCTTTTGAAAATTATCTTTCTTAGTCTCTTTTTTTTTCTTAGATTTTAGAATTCTCTTCATTTGAAGTTATTTTGATCTTCAATCATATATTTGTTGGAGTGCATGTGATCTATGGCTTCCCTCACATCCTTCCTCAATTCTCAGTTCTCATAAAATCTAAGATGGTATCAAAGTGGTCTTGTCTTGCATAGATCATTGTTTTTTCTGATTATTTATTGAGATATTTGAGAGAGATTTTTAAATAATTCTAGTGAGTTCAAAAGGCCTGAAAAAGACAAGATGAAATTTTATTTCACAAAATCAAAGATTGGAGAGAACAATTAAAAATCAAAGTAAATATTTTTTGAATTTTTATTGGAGCCATTTTTTGGATTTGCTTTAAATTTCTAATTTTCACTCATTTTACGTACCTCTTACTTTTTCCATACATTTAAAATAGTTTTCATATTTTAAGCTTGACTATTTCATGAAAAAAAAATTAGTGTGTAGATTCAACAACTTTCATCAAAAAATGTGTAAATTTTTCCTTAGGTGTCATATATTTGTAGACAAGTACTTGAAAAAATACTTAAAACTAGAACTTTTTATCCACATGAATCTCATTAAAAAGCTTATGTCATTATCTATCAAATACTATAGGTTGAATTAGTTGCATCTTTCCTTCTTCAAGAAGTCATATGTTTTTCCCCAAAACCCATGTTGGAATAATGGAAGGGTGTGTACTGAGAGGGGAGGGGTGAATCAGTACCCTTAAAACTCTTATCAATTAACCTTAGTAATCTTTTCTTGCATGACCAACCATTGTAGATTTTCTACTTCATGCATGTAATATCATAACATAAATGTAAGTGTATGAAAACAAAAATAGAAACATTCAAGAAACTCATTTACATGTGATACAAGAATTGATAACACAGAAAACCCCTGTTAGAAGGAAAAAACTATGGTGGGGATGAGACTCACAAAGCTTCACTATCTGCAAAATAGAAGGTGTCGGTTATGGCTACAAGTTTTGATCACTTCTGATGATCTTACCCTGTTAGGAGTAACATGTTAGACTTGTTAGGTCTACTCAGTTAAGAGATTTCAGGAAGAAAATGTATGTGTGTACTCAGTTAAGAGATTTACAATAACATTGTTAATCCATCTTCTTGAAGGATTTCTTCTATTTTCTTAAATTATTATAAAGTAGACAAAAATACTTATGACATGATAGCTTGCAATCTTGAATTACGTATTATAGATCCATTAATTTCACAAAATATATGTATCACCTATTGTGATGGATAATACCTCTCTTACTGCTCGATAGCCTTGTATATAGTTCTTGATAGACTAAATACTTCTTTTTTTGTCCTTGTTCATGAAAACCTTTGTTTGATCCTTAGATGTCCTCTGTGGCTACAATCATCATGTTCTTGATTGATAACTACATCTATTTATACAAGATTATGACCTAATTTGGTTTCATGCTTTTCTTGATAACTCTAATGATCAAAGGTTTACAAATTGATCTTGATCTTTCTAGTTTGCATGAATACAATTAGCTAAGCATAAAGGTATTTTAAAGACTAAAGTGTATTAGCTAACATGTAGATAAGATGCACTTTTCTTGGGAATAAAACTATCTCTTGGTAGACTGGTGCTCGGTATACTCTGTAGACTATGCTCGGTAATTTCTCAATAAGACTGTGCTCAATTATTTCTCTGTAATTATTCTGCTCAGTTTGATCTATAGGTATTTTGTGCTCGGTTTACTTTGTGAACTATTTTCCTCAGTTTACACTGTAAATTGTCTATCGGTGTACACTATGACCGACGGTCCAAAATTTTTTCCTTGTATACTAATAACAACTTCTAATCCTTTAAGGATTATGAATCTCCCCCTTTGGCATTAGTATAAAAAACTTATATTTACAGTGTATACAACAAGTGGAATTACCTTTTCAATGTCTCGCCCTATGTGCATGCCTAGTTACAATTTATGTACATGTTTTCCTTGGTACATTTTCCCCTTTTAGTATATTCTCCCCTTTTGGTACATTCATTTTCCCCCTTTTTTGAAATTAATGACAAAGATGTAGTACTTATAGCTTGTCAAGTATTTGTGAATGGGATTTCTATATGGATGCCATCAGCTTGTCCCATTTCTCCTTGAGGTGTTCAAGGGTCATGCCCTCCAAAGTTATTCTGGCATGCATGTCATAGATACTCTCTATGACTGACATCTCTAGGGTTGAAATTAGAGTCTTTGTCAAAGTCATGTGTTGTTGCAGAAATTTGAGATTCGGTAGTAACATAGCCTGGAGCTCGGTTACTTCATCTATGATTTTTATTTCTTCATTTTGAATTTCAAGTCTCAAACATTTTGATTCTACAATTTTCCCATAATGTAGTTTCAATACATTTGGCTCAGTTGACAAACTTTATGTACTAGCTTTCAGATCCTCATTTATTTTAGAAACCTTTTTGCTATGCTTGGTAGTGAATTTCTCTAGTGTGCACAACTTTTGAACTAAGTTAACTACTTCTAATATGATTGATTCTAGTGTAGTTACTAACTCAAAAATCTTTACCATGTTCTCCACCACTTCTTGGCTGATTTCTTAGTTAGCTTGTAGTGACACTTCTCTTCTATATGTTCTTAAATGGCCTTGGAAGCTTCTACATTATGTGATGTTATGGCCTCAATCAGAACTGCTAGTTGATCAAGGATTGGTGCATTTTGATCAATTTGTGTGTTAGGAACTATTTGTAATAGGATTTCCTTTGTAGTATCCAGTACTTGTGAATTTTTGTGCTCGTGCTTGAGCTTGTCTTGTATTGCCTTTATTTTTCATAGTTCTCCATACTTTGTTAGTGACTCGGGACCCAAAGTTCTTGGATCATAGTTGGGTATGTCAATGATCTCATCAAGTGTTATTGTTGCCTTGTTCTTCTACTTCTTTTTCTTCTTGGGAACGGTGCTAGAATTAGGGAAATGAAGGATTATTTCAAGATCCTTCTCTATCTTTGTTGATTTCGGTAATTTATTGGGAGGTGTGGTACCTTTCGTATGCTTCTTGATATGAACCTATTAGTCATTTGTAGATGTCTCTACTTCAAACTTATCTTTATATGTATCCTTGTTTGCCTCTTTGGTGTTCTTGGTAGTGGCATCACTCAGTTTGTCCTCTCCACTTGTATCTTTCTTCTCCCCATGTTCATCACCTTTGTCCTATGGTATGTCTGCATCAAGCTCTGGTGGTGTCTATTTTAATTCATTAATCACATTGATTTCTTGAATCATGTAGGGAAGTTTAACGGGTATAATTGTTTGTGCAACATCTATAGTGTCCTTTTAATTTGTAGTCTCGGTGGTAGTAGTCACTTCTTCATCTTCCTTGGCTTCATCAACAAGATCACCTTAAGTGACATATTCTATTGTTATGTCTAGTGTTTCCCCTAATGATTGCAATATTTCAAGAATATCATGCACAAATTTTCTTTTTTCAGTGGTTAAGTCAATGGGAGTTACATCCTTGGTGTCATTGATGAAAATTTTCTCGGGTCTTGGTGTGGCGTCGTTCTCCTCATTGTGAGCTATCTTGGTTAGAGCTAGTATATGCTTGGGCGGGTTAAATATTTTTGTCCAAATCATTTTTCTTTCTATATCAATCTCTTCTAACCTGTCTTGCCGTACTTTTTATGCTCTTGTCTTAGCTGAAACTTTCTTTGCATGCTCCTGCATTGTTGATTCAATTTCTTTAACTATGGACTCGGGAATGAAAGTAACTATGGATCTCTCCCTCATTTTTTTCTCCATGTGTAATGCATATGTCAACCTTGCTGATATCTTATCATTTAGTTCTTGTGGAATATAAATTTTGAATTATAGAGGTACATACTTGTATGCTACCATAATTTTGATCATTGCTTCCTCTAATTTATTTTGATCATGAGTAGATAGATGTATCCATTGTCTAATTTTATGATGTTGTAAGTGGCCTGTGTTGATGATTGACTCTACAACTTCATCAACTATCTTTACTATTTTGGCCTTCTCTACCTGAATTCTTTGTTCTCTTTCTGCTTCTGTAGTGTCATCCTTATCCTGTCTTCCTCTTACATATATTTTTCATTGTCTTCGTATTGAGTTCTCGGTAAAGGCTTTTATTTTCATATAATTTTTCATTGTACCTTTCTTCAGTGGTGGTGTGTCTACCTTCATTGTTTTTCTCCTAGTCCTAGATGCAGCTGTTACATTAGTAACCTTTTATTTCTTGGGAGGTGGTGCATCTAATTCAATAGACTCTAAATCACTTATCTCGTGAGCTTCACCGACAAGTGACTGATCCTTGGTTGTATTTATTGATTTTTCTAAGTCTTCCTCATTTACCGATAGTTTCTTTGGAAGAGTGTTGATTATTTTTTGTCTTCTTCCTGTCTATCTTCTTTACTACTAAACCAGTCTTGGTTCTAGGCTTGGCTTCCTCATATGTTCCAAATATTTTCAAGGTTTTATCCACTAGCTCATTTAGTAGGGTTTCAATAGTTTTTTTAGCTTGATCAATGTGAATTTCATACTCTAGTGGTGGTAACCATGTTGTTCTCAGTTGTGTAGGTTTGATGAGTGTTGAGTCGGTGTCAACTAAAAAGCATATCTCATCCTTGTATTTTTCTACTATTTGAGCATGAATTCTCATCCTCTTCTGCATCCTATCCTTTAATTTTGTGAAGTATTCATCCATTATAGCTGTAAATTTATCTCCTACTGACTTAATGAAATCACTAATTTGTGTAGTCATTGGTCAGTTTGTGTCCCAAGTGACATTACTGATTGAAGTAAAGAAGTTCTACAAATAGAAGAATGTGCACATAAGGAGGGAACCAAACTTATGTGTTAGATCTACCTGATTTAATTGTTCTCATATTCTCTTCTAGTTGCTTCAATATAAGCTCACATATGTCTAGTTTTAGTCCCTTATTCACAATTTTATATGCAATGTCAGCTGCTCCACATGCTATGTTTTTCATTTTTCTAGCTTGGAATATCTTGTACCCAAGTACACATGCACCAAATTCCATCTCAGGGTTGGTTATTATATTGAGTTTTTGTGTGAGTGCTTCTAGGTTTTCTTGCACACTTTGCTAGGAAGACATTCTTTGTCTTCTTCAAGGATCCTAATCTCTTCTAGGACCTCATTAGGCTTAGATGATTAACTAAGACCTAATCCAACTCTTCCAAGAACCTGTTGATGGGGTTTTACTGACCGGGTCCGCCAACAGTCATAAGTTGTCACCGGGTTCCGGGGAAATCGACCAAATCCGCCTGCAAAGGTTGTCCGGGGGAAATAAATCCTCTAGGCCTTCAAGCACCTAGGTGTCGGGTCACGATGGTGCGGGGTTTGATTGGGAGAGGTGACTATTTTTGAGGGGGATATCTGGTTACTTCAACTCATTCTTCCAGAGATTCAGAACAGTAAGGGGGTTCCCAGAGCACTCTACACTTAGCAAATAAAATGAAAAAGATCCTGCAGGGTTAGAAACATTTATCTAACTACAGTCATGCTGAAATGTTTGGAACGTCAACAATACTCTGAAAGACTGCACTAAATACCAAAGAAATACACAACCATCAGTTAGCATTTTATCAGTAGCAGAAATAAAGAGGTCGTCAATCTACTTTAACATATCAGAGTGAAGGACATACAGAACATTAAAACATGAAATACCATTAACTCAGAAGCAGGGACGCTAACAACATCATTGCCAAGAATCCTTCCTTCTTCATTAATACTTAGTCCAGCATGCACTGGTGTGTGATACAATGGCAGCTCTAGGGGAGCATCTAACTATCAAGCAAAGAATAATGGAGCATTGAGCTCTGCAACTAAAACCAGAATTCACTTTGCTATTTCTATGGACAACAAAATCATCAATTTCATCGACCCTTGGGAATGGGTCAATTTGCCTATTTATACAACTCTCTAACCCTAACCCTATTTCACTGTGTTTCAATAAAATACAATATTTGGGGGCTGGTACTACCTGCACCACCCTATAAAAGACCTGGAGATGGAATAGGTCTGCCATGTCAAAAGAAGACAAGAATATACATCAGAAGAATCGGCCTCGAGAAGAGAGCCAGAGAAGAGAAAGTAGAAAGTAGGCCCCCCAGGGACCGAGGCTATATGCCTCATAAATGGGAAATGCGGCACCCTGTCTCCAATGTGCCAGGTGTACTCTTGAACGACACCTTGAGAAGACCACCCTGTTAGAAACCAACTGCCGAGCCAATGCCTCTTGATGTGGCCAACTACCTTCTGACAGTCTTTATTAACCACCTCTGAAAGTGACCAGTCGGCCTCGGGGACCGGGACACAGATCATCTTTAAAAAATACAAAATTTTGGATCCGGGACTCCAGGATCTGGAAACTTACGTCCCCAAAAGAATAAAGAATACTTAATACTTAAGTTTCCTTGGTCTTTGGAGAATGCTTAAGGCTGCTTATTATCGTTGAAGGTCTGAAGGAGGTGGAAAATGTCATCCTCGTCAATCTTTCTTAGGCTGGCTCTTCTGTGCCTGGCCACATCAACTAGTTCCCCTAGGTCTAGAACATTATTTCTGAACTCATCTGCCATCTTTGTGGCGTCATGACCTTTAAGCACCATTTTGGTAAGTTTTATCATTTGGTCCCCATCTATCCCCTCTGGGGATTGATACCGAGATGCCATCATTTCATCAAAATTCCCCAAAACTGACTCCTCTGGGGTATAAGTATTTGTACTAAGGGGATCAACCCCGGAAGCTTTTATTGCAAATGACTTGTATAAATTGGAAGAATATTTCACTGTATTTACCTTTTCCTGTAAGGACTCTACCAGTTGCTTGGTTACCTCCAATGTGAGGTCCAATCTGGAGTGCTGAGCCCTTACAAAATCAAATGATTCCTCACCTAGAATTTTGGATTCGGAAATTATGTCTTCCCCTAGGGTGAGGAGCTCTTCGAGCTTTGCCTTCCATGCTTGGTAATTCTCGGCGTCACTCTCCCATTGCTCAATCAGTGCTTCTGCCTGGTGAATAACCTGCCAGGCCATATATAAATCTGGGAGAGTGGACGCTAGGAAACGTCGGGTGTTTCCTATCTGTAGAGTGACCCATTCGGCTGCTGCTTGGGCCTTCTTTTTCATTACTTGCAGGGAGTCTATGTCGCTCTACGGTATTTCCTCTGATGTGGAGATCTATGGAGGGGTGGCGTTGATGGGTCTGGCCAGCTCAGTAAGCAACCCCATAAGGTTTTCATTCTTCTCTTTCTCTACTTTGAGCCTCTGGGCCTCTTTTTCATATCAGGCCTCCACTGCCCTTGCTACCTCCTTAAGCAGGTCTACCTCACCCTTCTTTCCCCTTTTACCCAAGGATACCTCTATGATATTATAATTTGCGGGGTCCGCGGTCACTTTATCGGCGTTTAGGGGAGGTGTTTCCACCACTGCAACTGTTTCTCCACCCGGCCCAGCCCGAAGGGTATGAATTGTATGGGCCTTCTTTGCTTTTGGTGGGACCTGAGCTAAGGCCATCATTTCGGCTAGGGAGAGAGGGACTGCTGAAGCAGATTGGGATTTTCTTTTTCTTCTCTCTGCCAGCCATGGAAGTGGGAGAGGTGGCCTTCTTGCCAAAGTTTGTTCTTCAGATTCTCTCCTGGTGTCCGGTGGCGGCTGCTCCTTTTCAGCATAAACTTCATCTATCCTCCCTGTTGAAACTTCTTCTGCAGCGACATTCTTTTCAACTTCTATCTCCTCAGCCTTATCTTGTACATTTATTGTTGGGTTCAAACCTTGGTAGGCTTCTTTGGAGATTTCTTCTTCATGCTGCTCTTCTTCTTCTTCCTCATCTATTGGTAGTAGGGGAGGTATCGGGCCGAGATTCAGAGTTTGGGCCGCTGTGATAACCTGCCCAAAGGTTGCTCCCGAGAGTGGCCTTGGGAACGCGGCGGATGGGGTTACAGTTGATCCTGAAGGTCTGGGTCTGGGTTCCCCAGCGGATGCCATCTATTCACTCAGTGGTTGTTGGTCCACTCCCGGACCTTGTCTTTCTAGGGCCCCAGAGATAATCTCTAGTTCTGGCCTCTTTTCCTCTGTCTTCTACTCTTCTTATTCTGCAGCTTCTTTTTCCAGGTCTTCTGGATCCACAGCCCCTTGTTCTTTTTTTGGGACTTCTGTTTGTTCTTGCGTGTCATCCCCTTGCAGATTTCCGAACTCGTCAGCTGCAAATATGTCAAACTCCTCCTCTGGAGGGGGACTGGCTAGGATGTTTGCCTGCTTTGCTTCCTTCTCCGGTTCTGGGGAACTAGAAGAAAGGATTTCCACTTCTTTTGGGAGGGATGCCTTCGGCGCCGGTTCTGCCTTAGGCTGTTTGATGTGCTTTCTCTTCCTCCAGGTGATTAAAGGTGGCCCTGCATCGCCAATTACTGCTGCCTCTGTGGGATCCACCCCCATCGCCTTCACCATCAACGCTGCTAGTGACAGGGAGGAAGGAGGATGAATTGGTCCAGCCATTAGCGGGGAGTGGCAAGCCTTGTTATTAACTGCTCCATCATTTTCCAGGAGGCTGCCATAGATTGTTGGATCTGTTCTTGAATGGGGAATTGCTGCGTAGGGGGAGTTGTAGCAATTCTTTTTCCTTTAACTACCCCTTGTGCAGACGTCCCGGCCCCCGGAGTCAATTTTGGGGCCAGCTGTGGTGTTACTTTTGGTACTAGTCTGGGAGCTTGGCGCATACTCTCGGGGCACACCCTTTTAAAGTAGGCATGACTTCTCTCGACTACTTCTCAAGTGAAGTCCTCAATCGTGTACTCCTCTTGGATGGCCCAATTCATTGCCAGCAATGCCATTTTGTCAATCCCCTTTCCTTTATACTGGGGATCCTCGGTGGGGGCGGTGTCTGAGAAACCCACCGGGAATCTCAAGAGCTTTAGCTCTTGCATCATTCCGGCCGTCATTCTATCATAGTGCCGGCTGCGCACATCCATGTCATCCTGGCGATCAGCCCAGAAGTCTTCCATGTGTACGTGGTGGGGCTCTGAAGCCCAGGGCAGTGCCATTGCAATTCTGCCATGTGAATCAAAATTTCTCCGTGCCAGATAGAATTCGTACAAGTTAAAACTTTTTAACTCATTGTCTGCCTCCTTCGCGGTGGCCAGACTGCAGGTGTAGTTCCCACAGGAGATTGGGAATGAAATTTTTGGGACCTTCTTGTGGCCCAAGAAGGTATGTAGCTCCATCATCTGCCGGAAATATTCCAGCAGCATGATCTTGTCCCCACAATGCTCGGGCAACAAGTAGGGTTTCTCAGAGAAGCCAGCAACCCTAATGTACGTGTGCTACTGGAATTAAATGTAGTAGTGCCCATAACTACTAACCAATTTTATCACCTTAGTGGATAGGCGGTATCCAGCATCCTGGGTAGGCATGAGCAGATGGTAGTAAACGAAGGAGTCATTTACCCGACAATAACTGGGGAAGCTGGCCTCCCATTGAATCTATGGGAAATGGTCCCACGGTGCTTTTTGTCCCGGGCCAATCCCAAGGATGCCATTAGTGAGTAGGTCATTGGAGTGGGGCCTCTATTGGGCCAAAGCCCAGAAAACATAAGAAGACATGTAGAACTTCTTCTTCTGGTTTAGTTCCAGGAACTGGGAGTCGACATGATTGGAGATTATTGTCGCCCAGTCAAAAAATTCTCCTTTAGTGGAGATGCCAAGGAGGAAATAGTACATCCATTTGGTAAACTCCTCAGCAAAGGGTTTCCCAAATACCCAGGCCAATGCTATCATCCCCATCTGGATGCTCTCTTTGAATTCAGAGCGGGGGAGATCTATCTTCATTCTCTTCGGGTCCCTCTTCGGGACCTTGAGCCAGTTGGTGTTCATGTACACCCAGGAAGCATCCTCCAGTTGATTGAATTGTTTCAAGGCCTCATTCCTTGTAACCACCGAGGCCCTATCAAATTGTGGGATACCCAGGCCCGCTTGGAAAGTGACTGTGTCGAGGGACACCAGTGGAGTGGGGAATCCCGTGGTTTCTGCAGCTGCTAGCATAACGGCCCAAACAGAAGAGTTGTAATTGGCCACCAATGCTAAGACAAGCTTCAGAGACTGCACGGAGCAAGGGAAGAAAGCTACCTGGAGGATGCCGGATCCTCCGACGTTGGTAGCAATTTTGTCTCCAGCCTGTCACTGGATATGCATTATCTTTACTAGGGCCTGCATTTCTGCCCAGGTCCCGACACTGGCGTCGGTCATCAGTTTTATCTTAGACTCAATCTTTGATCCCACAATCTCATTATCCTGTACAAACTTCATGGTGAGGGGTAGCTTTTCCAGGGCCTTCTCTATCTTTGACTTTGCCGCTGCTCTGGTCTCAGTTGCAGTTGGCAATTCTGAACTTCCGGGAGGAGATGATGTGGATGCCTCCGACATGTTTGTAAGATGAAGTCTAGACCTATGAGACAAGGCGACCATCAGAATATACTTATCAAAATTAAAAGAGTTACTCCGGGGTCCGGGAAAAATCTTACCAACGTGATGTTTTCCCTTCCTGAAAAGTTAGTCTTATGCAAAGGTATCTGAAAAATAAAACATAAACTTAGAATGTTCATTATATCTCCGGGTCTGGGAAATTTTATCAAACTTGACGAAGACATAGTATGAATGGTGGAAAGAGGCCCAAGGACCAGAGAAATGACCGTTAGCAAAGAAGAATGTGGAGGTAGGTCCACATGGACTCCACGTGCGTTAGCATTGAATGGATGTGATGGCGATGATGGCGAAGCCAACTGTTCGAACGCACGAAAGGGGAAAGCCACTTGGCCAAAAGTAATTTCGCACATGGGAAATAAATGAGGCTCTAACAGCCTTGATGGAGGAGAGATAAAATGTCATGTTTGAAACCGGCCGAGAGCCAAGTTTCAAACAGGTGGTTTTTTGCCTCGAAGCAAGATTTGAGATGAAAAACCAGAAGCAAGGGCGACTTGACCAGCTTGTTGAGTTTCCTGGAAGGATATACATGAGGCCAAGGGGTATATACAGAGGATGGAAGGAAATATATAGGGGTTTTCCATAGATACACATACATACATGAATATATACACAGGATGACCTCCGCGGGAAAACCAGACAAGGTAGAAACAAATATATACAACTACTTACATTATTTACATGCTATTTATAGACTTTTATAGACAAACAACCTCTGCGCAGAAGGCGAACAACCTTCTGGCAGAGCCGACCACCAACGGGCGGCAAAACTAGAAGACAAAAGAACAAACACAACAGAGAAACAAAGTAAAACAAAACAAACAAAACTTAGCAAACCCAAAGACAAACCAGAAAATGAAAGCAAAACAGAGAGGAGGGAAGGAGATACACCAACCTAAAAATGCAGAAGGCAGAGGAAAGGAGGGATTACCGAGAGAACTCTACAACAACTCGAGTCGCTAGGCTGCCAGGATCACCACCACGAAGCACTTGCGTATGTCTGAGAACAACAGAAGGTGTTAAGCTTTGATTATCACAAATTCTCTGTAAATTCTCTGCTAATCGCTTTGAAAATGCTCTATTTCGCTCTAAGTGCTCGACGGTTTTAATCACGGTAAGTATGAAAATGATAGGTGGGTCTATTTATACCCACGGTGAGAAGTAATCCTCCTCCTTCCAGAGATTTCAGGTTAGGCGCAACCTCCGGACTCCGGGCCCGGGGATTCCTTACGATGATACTCTTAAGACTTAAGAACATCATAGTAAAGAATCCTGGAGTCCAAAATTTGGCTTCCAACAAAAGACAACCTTCGGGATCTAGGATCCCGGAGGGGAAAACCAAACCAAGAAAACAAGACACGTCGGGGAAGAAAACCCTGGAGAAAGAAAGCAAAAAGGAGAAAGAAAGACAAGGCAAAGCCACCGCAAAAAGAAAACAAAAAGAAACAAAACAAAAAAAAAAAGGGGGGATCCAACATTTTGCACACAAAATGTAGGGATGGGGATGCAGGGCATAACAAAACCTCACTCGTTGTGCTTCACCTTGAAGGACTAACACCCTTTAGTTACTTCACTTCTTATCCTACACTTAGAAGAATCTAAGTACCAACTCCACACAAACATTCAATTTAATTGCGGGGGTGCCAAACATGTTGGAAAAATTCCATATTCTTTCCTTTGGTTCCATTTTTAAGGTTCTTCTAGCCCTTTTCAAATGAGTTCAAGATTTAGTCTTTAGGATGCCTAATTCCTTGTAGCCTTTTGCAGAGACCTTTTTACAATTCTTGCCAAAACTTTCCAAAAAAATTGAAAATATAATTCCACATTCATATACCCTTTAGGATTTTATGAAGGATTTTGAAGGTTTTAGATTCTGAGGTCCTTCGTACACAGGGTTCCTATTATCTAGGACTAATAGGGCTAAAAGGCATAATTAGTAGGAATTTACTTATTTCTTGATCAAACCTCGACCAAATGGATTGGTGAGTTCACAAATCTCCTAATATGACATGATTGGATAATATCACACCTAGAACTATACTTTCCCCATACTGTACTTTCCTTCCTAGAAGGAAATACTCAAATCTTCATCTCCAAACCTCTAACTGAGAATTGTCTACTCGCCTAGGGCTTGGTGTTAATAATAGCAACCTGACTCCTCATGAATCCTAACTCTACATATGTATATACCAATGACTCCCCTAAAACATTCATCTACCCTTAGGAAGATCTCATTATTAGATTTCATGGGGGAGCCATGAAATGACAAACTGGTCAGGACATGACCAGTGAACCCTCTAAACTATAAACAATTTATTCAAAGCACTAAATCAACTTAAATCAACTTTATTGCTAAATGAAAAATTCTTAGAACTATCCTATGAACACAAAACAAAAACTAAATCAATGCATTCAATCTATATAATAGCACTGTCACACTGAAAATCTTGGGGTTTTCTCAAAAAAGAGTTGCAGAGCTATATTCACTTATCAAAATCTTTTTACAATGCAGTCTACCTCAAAATTTGAGCCTTGCATATTCTTAGATCCCATTCCTCATGTTTTTAGGTATTTTTTGTTAATCTCCCACTCCTACCTTTTAGAGGATCTAATTTTTTTGAGTTGCATTCAACATTTGCCATTATTGCAAATGTTGTCATGACAACTTTTGAGCAACATTTGGCATCTTTGCTTTCATGACACATTCCTAATTTATAAGACCTCTAACCCCTATAACTTTATGAACCAACTTCATTTAAGGCCTCAAGGCATATTTCTTACATTTCTAAAGTGTTTGGAACACATTAATAACTCAAATCCTAGCCTTAATCTTCTAAAGCTAACCTATCAAATACTACTAACAATGACTATTTGGGTGAACTTAGTTCTAACACTAACTCACCTAGTCCACATTGATAATACCTTCTAAGGTCCAAATAAAACACACAACTCTCTCACAATTCTGACTTGGCTAATATCAGATACAAGCCAAAATGACACAGACATTGGAGGCTAGCCTAGGTGCTCCTGCACCATCCTCCCCTAGTCAAACGAGTTCAATCCCCCCTTGGATTTAGTAAGGTAGGATAAACTCCTATCTTCTTGAATTTATCTTCCTTGATCCACATTGCATCAGCATCATATTGATCATGCCACTTGATCAAATGTTCTTTGTATTCCTTGGTTCTAGTCTTCTTGTAGACTTGGGTATCCAGTATGTTGTCAACCTTCTTGATTGTTGTAGAAGGTAGTTTGAGTTCTTCTACATCTTGGATGACTTATCTGATGCTATGATCCATATCAGGTGGTGTTCATTTATAAGATACCAGGTCTGGAATATTGAAGACAAGGGACAGTCCACTCTCTTCTGGAAGCTCCACTCTATAGGCATTGTTCCCATACTTTGCCAAGATAGGAAAAGGAGATATCCTCCTCAATTTCAGCTTGTGTGGGACTCCCTTTTGAAGTCTATAATTATTTAGGTGCACCATTACTAAGTCTCCCACATTGAGCTAAATTTCTCTTCTACTCTCATCAACCTTATTCTTATGCTTCATAGTATTCTCTGTCAAAGTCTTCTTGATTGTATCATGTATCTCCTGCATTCCATAAGGAAAATCATCAGCATATCCACTTTCCTTCACTCCATCCTTTAAGTCTCTTAGTTCATAGACTCATATAGGATGTAGACCATATACTATTTCAAAAGGGCTCTTCCCTATTGACCTCTTTATAGTGTCATTATAAGTGTAGTCAGCCTGTCCAATCAATTGATCCCATTGTTGACCATATTCCTTGGTCAAGCACCTTAATAGATTCCCAAGGCTTCTAATTACCACTTTAGTCTAACCATCAGTTTGGGGATGGTATATAGATCCAAATGATATACTAGTGCCCAACCTTTGCCAAAGAGTCTTCCAAAAATGACTCATAAACTTGGTGTCTCTATCTGACATAATGCTCATACATAACCCATGGATTCTTATATCTCTTTGAAGAAGAGAGAGGCTATTTGGATGGCATCATTATTTGTCTTGCATGGCACAAATTGAACCATCTTACTAAATCTTTCCACAACTACATAAACACTATCCATGCCTTATCTTGTCTTGGGTAACCCAACTACAAAATCCATGCTCAAGCATTCCCATGGCCTAGTGGGAATAGGTAGTGGCTGATATAGGCCTAAATTTGAAGAAGTACCTTTGGCCTTTCGACATAAAATGCAACTTTCCACATACCTCCTAACATCAAGGTTCATTCTTAGCCAGTAATAGAACCTTTGAAGAAGTTCTTGGGTCTTAGTGATCCCAAAGTGACCACTCAATACACCATTGTTCTTTTCCTGAATCAAATTATCTCTAATAGACCCTCTAGGGACACATAACTAATTTCCCTTACATAAGAGATTACTTTGGAAAGTGTATTCAACATATTTTCTATGAAAATAATTCTTGTATTTAGCACATACGTTGTAAATGTCTGCAAAGTCTTCATCATCAACATATTGATCTTTGAAGTGATCTATTCCCATGCTCTTCAATTGAATCTCTTGGATGGTAAGAGCTCTTCTACTCAAGGCATCTACCACCTTGTTGAGTACTCCTTTCTTGTGATTGATATTAAATGTGTATGCTTTCAGGTATTCAACCCAGTTCATGTGCTTGTGACTCAATTTCTATTGAGAGTTCAAGAAACTTAAAGCTTGATTGTCCGAATAGACTATGAACTCCTTGGGGAGAAAATAGTGCCTCCATTTCCTTAAAGCCTAAACTAATGCATACATTTCAAGTTCATAAGAAGAATAATTCTTCTTAGCTTCACTCAACTTATCTGAATGAAATGTCACTTGTCTACCCTCTTGGCTTAGAACAGCTCTAATAGCTACATTGCTTGCATCACACTCAATAGTGAATAGCTTCTCAAAGCTTGAAAAACTAAAATATTTTGGGTAGCAATATTTTCCTTTAAGAACTCAAAGCTCTTTTTAGCTTGTTCATTCCATACAAACTTAGTCTTCATAACTCCTTTAATTGTGTCAAACATAGGAGCACAAATAACACTAAACTGCCTTATAAACTTTCTATAATATTGAGTAAGGCCATGAAAACTTCTTACCTCCATTTTTTTCCTTGTAGTAGGCCAGTTTATGATGGCTTCAACTTTACTCTTGTCCATTTTTAGATTTCCATGAGAGAGGACAAACCAAAGGTACACTAGCTCGGTCTTAATGAACTCACACTTCTCTAAGTTGATCATCAGCTTCTCATCATGCAGCTTCTTGAAAATAGTCTCAAGATGTTGAAGATGTATATCATCAACATATACCACTACAAATTTCCCAATGTAGTCTTTGAGGAATTCATTCATGAGCCCCATGAATGTGGAGGGGGAATTAGACAGTCCAAATGGAATGACAAGCCATTCATACAAACCTTCATTCATTTTGAAGGCTATTTTCCACTCATCTCCCTCGTGTATTCTTATTTTGTGATAGCCACTCTTCAATTCTATCTTTCTATAGTACTTAGCTTTGCCTAAACAATCCATTAGGTCTTCAATCCTTAGGAATATGGAACCTGTACCTAATGGTTATCCTATTTATGGCCCTTGAATCAGTACAAATCATCCAATTTCCTCCTTTCTTAGGTGCTAGGACAATGGGTATGGCACATGGGCCAATGCTCTTCTTAATAAGACCTTGATTTAGGAGTTCTTGTATTTGTCTAGAAATCTCCTCATTTTGTTGAGGGGTCATCTTGTAGGCTGATTTATTGTGTAGGGTAGCTCCTGGTATGAATTTTATCCTATGACTTATGGATCTTTTAGGGGCTAATGTTGATGGTTTTCCATCACTTACAATACCTTCATAAGTCTACAACATGCTTTGTAACTCCTTAGGTAACTCTGGCTTCTTGTCTACCTTGCCTTCATCTTCCTCTCTTGGCCTTAGCACCAATGCAAATCCAACTCCTTCTCCTTCTTTCATAGATTCTAAGAACTCTTCTTCACTGACCGTAAGCACATTAGGACCTATTGTCTTCACCTCTGCATCCTCTAATAGTGACTGAATTTTTAAAGTCACTTTTTCCTTCTTGAAAGTGTAGGAGTTCTTCACCCCATCATGGATAGCTTGGTGGTCAAATTGTCATGGCCTTACAAGGAGAAAGTGACATGCATCCATGGGAAACACATCACATAGAATCTTGTCTTTATATCTCCCTATAGAGAACTCCACCCAAGACTACTCATTTACTAAGACATGTTGTCCCTTATTGAGCCATGTGACCTTGTAAGGATGGGTGTGGGGTATCCTTGTCATGCTTAGCTTTTTGACTGTTTCCTCTAACACAATCTTGTCAGTAGACCCTAAGTCAATGATGACTCTACACACTTTTCCCATCACCTTGCATATGATTCTAAACAAGGACCTTCTTTGGCTTGGCTCTTCTTTAACCAGCTCCTTGATCAATGTTCTCCTCATCATGAGGTTCTCACCTTCCTTTGAACTTAATGGTACCTCAAGGTGTTTCTCTGCTGCATTTTTCTCCTCATGAACTAGATTAGTCCTCTTGTTACCTCCTTGAGAACTACTGATGAAGGGACAAACCCCTTAATACCACAAACACACGACAGAAACAAAGAGAAACAATAGAAATTT
>MU220953.1:139015-149308 GCA_018584345.1 Thuja plicata | reverse complement strand
GTAATCTCATAACAAGCTATTCTAAGCTTCCACATTGCCGAATCAATCAACCGTTTGATGACAATGAGTAATAATCTCATAACAAGCCATTTTGAGCTTCCACATCGCCGAATCAATCAACCGTTCGTTGACAATCAGCTGCAATCTCATAACAAATTGTTCTGAGCTTCCACATCGCTGAATCAATCAACCGTTCGATGATAATGAGTTGTAATCTCATAACAAGCTGTTCTGAGCTTCCACATCGCCAAATCAATCAACCGTTTGATGATAATGAGTTGTAATCTCATAACAAGCTGTTCTAAGCTTCCACATCGCTGAATCAATCAACCGTTCGATGATAATGAGTTGTAATCTCATAACAAGCTATTCTGAGCTTCCACATCGTTGAATCAATCAACCGTTTGATGATAATGAGTTGTAATCTCATAACAAGCTATTCTGAGCTTCCACATCACTAAATTGATCAACCATTTGATGACAATGAGTTGTAATCTCATAACAAGTCGTTCTGAGCTTTCACATCACCAAATCGATCAACCGTTTGATGACAATGAGTTGTAATCTCATAACAAGCCGTTCTGAGCTTCCACATCATCAAATCGGTCAACCGTTCGATCAGCTGCAATCTTATAACAAGCTTTTCTAAGTTTCCACATCGCTGAATCAATCAACCGTTCGATGATAATGAGTTGTAATCTCATAACAAGCTATTGTGAGCTTCCACATCGCCGAATCGATCAACCGTTCGATGACAATGAGTTGTAATCTCATAACAAGCTATTCTAAGCTTCCACATCACTAAATTGATCAACCGTTTGATGACAATGAGTTGTAATCTCATAACAAGTCATTCTGAGCTTCCACATCGCTGAATCGGTCAACCGTTCGATGACAATCAGTTGTAATCTCATAACAAGCTGTTCTGAGCTTCCACATCGCCGAATCAAGCAACCGTTCGATGATAATGAGTTGTAATCTCATAACAAGCCGTTCTGAGCTTCCACATCACCGAATCAATCAACCGTTCGATGATACTGATTTATTATCTCATAATAAGTTGTTCTGAGATTCCACTTCGCCGAATCGATCAACCATTCGATGATAATGAGTTTTAATCTCATAACAAGCTATTCTGAGCTTCCACATCACCAAATCGATCAATGGTTTGATGACAATGAGTTGTAATCTCATAACGAGCCGTTCTGAGCTTTCACATCGTCGAATCGGTCAACCGTTCGATGACAATGAGTTGTAATCTCATAACAAGCTGTTCTGAGCTTCCACATAACCGAATTGATCAACCATTTGATGACAATGAGTTGTAATCTCATAACAAGCCATTCTGAGCTTCCACATCATCAAATCAATCAATTGTTCGATGACAATCAGCTGCAATATCATAACAAGCTATTCTGAGCTTTCACATCGCCGAATCAATCAACCGTTCGATAATAATGAATTGTAATCTCATAACAACCTATTCTGAGCTTCCACATCGCCGAATCGATCAACCGTTCGATGACAATGAGTTGTAATCTCATAAGAAGCTATTCTGAACTTCCACATCGCCGAATCAATCATCCATTTGATGACAATGAGTTGTAATCTCATAACAAGCCGTTCTAAGCTTCCACATCGCCGAATCGGTCAACCGTTTGATGACAATCAGTTGCAATCTCATAACAAGCTATTCTGAGCTTCCACATCGCGGAATCAATCAACCATTCGATGATAATGAGTTGTAATCTCATAACAAGCTATTCTGAGCTTCCAGATCGCCGAATCAATCAACCGTTCGATGATAATGACTTGTAATCTCATAACAAGCTATTCTGAGCTTCCACATTGCCGAATCAATCAACCATTGGATGATAATGAGTTATAATCTCATAACAAGCTATTCTGAGCTTCCACATCGCCGAATCGATCAATCGTTCGATGATAATGAGTTGTAATCTCATAACAAGCAGTTCTGAGGTTCCACATCACTGAATCGATCAACCGTTTGATGACAATGAGTTGTAATCTCATAACAAGCCATTCTGAGCTTCCACATTGCCGAATCGGTCAACCGTTCGATGATAATCAGCTAGAATCTCATAACAAGCTATTCTGAGCTTCCACATCGCTGACTCAATCAACCATTCGATGATAATGAGTTGTAATCTCATAACAAGCTGTTCTGAGCTTCCACATCGCTGAATCAATCAACCGTTCGATGATAATGAGTTGTAATCTCATAACAAGCTATTCTGAGCTTCCACATCGCCGAATTGATCAACCGTTTGATGACAATGAGTTGTAATCTCATAACAAGCTATTCTGAGCTTCCACATCACCGAATCAATCAACCGTTTGATGACAATGAGTTGTAGTCTCATAACAAGCCGTTCTGAGCTTCCACATCGTCAAATCGGTCAACCATTCGATGATAATCAGCTGTAATCTCATAACAAGCTGTTCTGAGCTTCCACATCACCGAATCAATCAACCGTTCGATGATAATGAGTTGTAATATCATAACAAGCTATTCTGAGCTTCCACATCACCGAATTGATCAACCGTTCGATGAAAATGAGTTGTAATCTCATAACAAGCTGTTCTAAGCTTCCACATCACTGAATCGATCAACCGTTTGATGACAATGAGTTGTAATCTCATTAAAAGCCATTCTGAGCTTCCACATCACCGAATTGGTCAACCGTTTGATGACAATCAGCTGCAATCTCCTAACAAGCTATTCTGAGCTTCCACATCACCAAATCAATCAACCATTCGATGATAATGAGTTGTAATCTCATAACAAGCTGGTGTGAGCTTCCACATCACCGAATCAATCAACCGTTTGATGATAATGAGTTGTAATCTCATAACAAGTTGTTCTTAGCTTCCACATCGCTGAATCGATCAACCATTCGATGACAATGAGTTGTAATCTCATAACAAGCCATTCTGAGCTTCCACATCACCGAATCGGTCAACCATTCGATGACAATCAGCTGTAATCTCATAACATGTTGTTCTGAGCTTCCACATCACCGACTCAATCAACCGTTCGATGATAATGAGTTATAGTCTCATAAAAAGCTATTCTGAGCTTCCACATCACTGAATCGATCAACCATTCAATGACAATGAGTTGTAATCTCATAACAAGCAGTTCTGAGCTTCCACATCACAGAATCGATCAACCATTTGATGACAATGAGTTGTAATCTCATAACAAGCCGTTCTGAGCTTCCACACCGCCGAATCTGTCAACCGTTCGATGACAATCAGGTGCAATCTCATAACAAGCTATTCTGAGCTTCCACATCGCCGAATCAATCAACCGTTTGATGATAATGAGTTGTAAACTCATAACAAACTGTTCTGAGCTTCCACACCGAATCAATCAACCGTTTGATGAAAATGAGTTGTAAACTCATAACAAACCATTCTGAGCTTCCACATCGCCAAATCGGTCAACCGTTTGATGAAAATTAGCAACAATCTCATAACAAGTTGTTCTGAGCTTCCACATCGCCCAATCGATCAACCGTTCGATGATAATGAGTTGTAATCTCATAACAAGCTATTCTGAGCTTCCACATCGCCAAATCGATCAACCGTTCGATGACAATGAGTTGTAATCTCATAACAATCCATTCTGAGCTTCCACATCGCCGAATCAATCAACAGTTCGATGATAATGAGTTGTAATCTCATAACAAGCTGTTCTGAGCTTCCACATCGCCGAATCGATCAACCGTTTGATGACAATGAGTTGTTATCTCATAACAAGCTGTTTTGAGCTTCCACATCACTGAATCGATCAAACATTTGATGACAATGAGTTGTAATCTCATAACAAGCCATTTTGAGCTTCCACATCGTCAAATCGGTCAACCATTCGATGACAATCGGCTACAATCTAATAACAAGCTGTTCGTAGCTTCCACATCACTGAATCAATTAACCGTTCAATGATAATGAGTTATAATCTCATAACAAGCTATTATGAGCTTCCACATCGCTGAATCGATCAACCGTTTGATGACAATGAGTTGTAATCTCTTAACAAGCTGTTTTGAGCTTCCACATCGCCGAATCGATCAACATTTTGATGATAATGAGTTGTAATCTCATAACAAGTCATTCTAAGCTTCCACATCACCGAATCAGTCAACCGTTCGATGAAAATCAGTTGCAATATCATAACAAGCTGTTCTGAGCTTCCACATCGCCAAATCAATCACCCGTTCGATGATAATGAGTTGTAATCTCATAACAAGCTATTCTAAGCTTCCACATCACTGAATCAATCAACCATTTGATGATAATGAGTTGTAATCTCATAACAAGCTATTCTGAGCTTCCACATCATGGAATCGATCAACCGTTCAATGACAATGAGTTGTAATCTCATAACAAGTTGTTCTGAGCTTCCACATCGCTGAATCGATCAACCATTTGATGACAATGAGTTGTAATCTCATAACAAGCCGTTCTGAGCTTCCACATTGCCGAATCGGTCAACCATTCGATGACAATCAGCTGCAATCTCATAACAAGCTGTTCTGAGCTTCCACATCGCCGAATCAATCAACCGTTTGATGATAATGAGTTGTAATCTCATAACAAGCTATTCTAAGCTTCCACATCGCCGAATCGATCAACTGTTCGATGATAATGAGTTGTAATCTCATAACAATCAGTTCTGAGCTTCCAGATCACCGAATCGATCAACCGTTTGATGACAATGAGTTGTAATCTCATAACAAGCCATTCCAAGCTTCCACATGGCCAAATCGGTCAACCATTCGATGATAATCAGCTGCAATCTCATAACAAGCTATTCTGAGCTTCCACATTGTCGAATCAATCAACCGTTCGATGATAATGAGTTGTAATCTCATAACAAGCTGTTCTGAGCTTCCACATCACCGAATCGATCAACCATTTGATGACAATGAGTTGTAATCTCATAACAAGCTGTTCTAAGCTTCCAAATCATCAAATCGGTCAACCGTTTGATGACAATCAGCTGCAATCTCATAACAAGCTATTCTGAGCTTCCACATCAGCGAATCACTCAACCGTTTGATGATAATGAGTTGTAATCTGATAACAAGCTATTCTGAGCTTCCACATTGCCAAATCGATCAACCGTTCGATGACAATGAGTTGTAATCTCATAACAAGCTGTTCTGAGCTTCCATATCACTGAATTGATCAACTGTTTGATGACAATGAGTTGTAATCTCATAACAAGCCATTCTGAGCTTCCACATCGCTGAATCAATCAACCGTTCGATGATAATGAGTTGTAATCTCATAACAAGCTGTTCTGAGCTTCCACATCGCCGAATCAATCAACCATTCGATGATAATGAGATGTAATCTCATAACAAGCTATTCTGAGTTTCCACATCGCCGAATCGATCAACCGTTCGATGACAATGAGTTGTAATCTCATAAGAAGCCGTTCTAAACTTCCACATCGCCGAATCGGTCAATCGGTCGATGACAATCAGCTGCAATCTCATAACATGCTGTTCTGAGCTTCCACATCGCTGAATCAATCAACCGTTCGATGATAATGAGTTGTAGTCTCATAACAAGTTGTTCTGAGCTTCCACATCGCTGAATCAATCAACCGTTTGATGATAATGTGTTGTAATCTTATAACAAGCTGTTCTGAGCTTCCACATCGCCGAATCGATCAACCGTTTGATGACAATGAGTTGTAATCTCATAACAAGTTGTTCTGAGCTTCCACATCACCGAATTGATCAACCATTTGATGAAATGAGTTGTAAACTCATAACAAATCATTTTGAGCTTCCACATCACCGAATGGGTCAACCGTTCGATGACAATGAGTTGTAATCTCATAACAAGCTGTTCTGAGCTTCCACATCGCCGAATCGATCAACCATTCGATGACAATGAGTTGTAATCTCATAATAAGCTGTTCTGAGCTTCCACATCGCCAAATCGATCAACCATTCGATGATAATGAGTTGTAATCTCATAACAAGCTGTTCTGAGTTTCCACATCACCGAATCGATCAACCGTTTGATGACAATGAGTTGTAATCTCATAACAAGCTGTTCTGAGCTTCCACATTACCGAATCGGTCAACCGTTCGATGACAATCATCTACAATCTCATAACAAGCTGTTCTGAGCTTCCACCTCGCCGAATCAATCAACCGTTCGATGATAATGAGTTGTAATCTCATAACAAGCTATTCTGAGCTTCCACATCACCGAATCAATCAACCGTTTGACGAAAATGAGTTGTAATCTCATAACAAGCTGTTCTGAGCTTCCACATCGCCGAATCAATCAACCGTTCGATGACAATCAGCTGCAATCTCATAACAAGCTATTCTGAGCTTCCACATCGCCGAATCAATCAACCGTTCGATGATAATGAGTTGTAATCTCATAACAAGCTATTCTGAGCTTCCACATCGCCGAATCGATCAACTGTTAGATGACAATGAGTTGTAATCTCATAACAAGCAGTTCTGAGCTTCCGCATCACCGAATCGATCAATCGTTTGATGATAATGAGTTGTAATCTCATAACAAGTCGTTCTGAGCTTCCACATCGCCAAATCGATCAACCATTCGATGACAATCAGCTACAATCTCATAACAAGCTATTCTGAGCTTCCACATCACTGAAACAATCAACCATTCGATGATAATGAGTTGTAATCTCATAACAAGCTATTCTGAGCGTCCACATCGCCGAATCAATCAACCGTTTGATGATAATGAGTTGTAATCTTATAACAAGCTATTCTGAGCTTCCACATTGCCGAATTGATCAACCATTTGATGACAATCACCTAACAAGCCATTCTGAGCTTCCACATTGTCAAATCGGTCAACCATTTGATGACAATCACCTGTAATCTCATAACAAGCTATTCTGAGCTTCCACATCGCCGAATCAATCAACCGTTCAATGATAATGAGTTGTAATCTCATAACAAGCTATTATGAGCTTCCACATCACCGAATCGATCAACCATTCGATGACAATGATTTGTAATCTCATAACAAGCTATTCTGAGCTTCCACATCACTGAATCCATCAACCGTTTGATGACAATGAGTTGTAATCTCATAACAAGCCATTCTGAGCTTCCACATTGCCGAATCGGTCAATCATTCGATGACAATCAGCTGCAATCTCATAACAAGCTGTTCTGAGCTTCCACATAGCCGAATCAATCAACCATTCGATGATAATGAGTTGTAATCTCATAACAAGTTGTTCTGAGCTTCCACATCGCCGAATCAATCAACCATTTGATGATAATGAGTTGTAATCTCATAACAAGTTGTTTTGAGCTTCCACATCACTGAATTGATCAACCGTTTGATGACAATGAGTTATAAACTCATAACAAACCGTTCTGAGCTTCCACATCGCCGAATCGGTCAACCGTTCGATGACAATCAGCTGCAATCTCATAACAAGCTATTCTAAGCTTCCACATCGCCGAATCAATCAACCGTTCGATGATAATGAGTTGTAATCTCATAACAAGCTGTTCTGAGCTTCCACATCACTGAATCAATCTACCATTCGATGACAATGAGTTGTAATCTCATAACAAGATGTTATGAACTTCAACATCACCGAATCGATCAACCATTTGATGACAATGAGTTGTAATCTCATAACAAGCCGTTCTGAGCTTCCACATCACTGAATCGCTCAACCGTTCGATGACAATCAGCTGCAATCTCATAACAAGTTGTTCTAAGCTTCCACATTGTGGATTCAATCAACCGTTCAATGATAATGCGTTGTAATCTCATAAAGATATTTTCTGAGCTTCCACATCGCTGAATCGATCAACCGTTCGATGACAATGAGTCGTAATCTTATAACAAGCAGTTCTGAGCTTCCAAATCACCGAATCAATCAACCGTTTGATGACAATGAGTTGTAATCTCATAACAAGCCCTTCTGAGCTTCCACATCGCTGAATCGGTCAACCGTTCGATGACAATCAGCTGCAATCTCATAACAAGCTATTCTGAGCTTCCACATCGCCGAATCAATCAACCATTTGATGATAATGAGTTGTAATCTCATAACAAGCTATTCTGAGCTTCCACATCACTAAATCAATCAACCGTTCGATGATAATGAGTTGTAATCTCATAACAAGCTGTTCTGAGCTTCCACATCGCTGAATCGATCAACCGTTCGATGACAATGAGTTGTAATCTCATAACAAGCTATTCTGAGCTTCCACATCACCTAATCCATCAACCGGTTGATGACAATGAGTTGTAAACTCATAACAAACTATTTTGAGCTTCCACATCGCTGAATTGGTCAACCGTTCGGTGACAATCAGCTGCAATGTCATAAAAAGCTGTTCTGAGCTTCCACATCGCCCAATCGATCAACCGTTTGATGATAATGAGTTGTAATCTCATAACAAGCTATTCTGAGCTTCCACATCACTGAATCGATCAATCTTTCGATGACAATGAGTTGTAATGTCATAACAAGCTATTCTAGGCTTCCACATCGCCGAATCGATCAACCGTTTGATGACAACAAGTTGTAATCTCATAACAAGCCATTCTCAGCTTCCACATCACTGAATCAATCAACCGTTCGATGATAATGAGTTGTAATCTCATAACAAGCTGTTTTGAGCTTCCACATCACCGAATCGATCAACCGTTTGATGACAATGAGTTGTAATCTCATAACAAGCTGTTCTGAGCTTCCACATTACCAAATCGATCAACCATTTGATGACAATGAGTTGTAATCTCATAACAAGCCATTCTGAGCTTCCACATCATCAAATCGGTCAACCATTTGATGACAATCAGCTGCAATCTCATAACAAGCTATTCTGAGCTTCCACATCACCGAATCAATCAATCATTTGAGGATAATGAGTTATAATCTCATAACAAGCTATTCTAAGCTTCCACATCGCGGAATTGATCAACCGTTCGATGACAATGAGTTGTAATCTAATAACAAGTTGTTCTGAGCTTCCACATCACCGAATCGATCAACCATTTGATGACAATGAGTTTTAATCTCATAACAAGGCATTCTGAGCTTCCACATCGTCGAATCGGTCAACCGTTTGATGACAATCAGCTACAATCTCATAACAAGCTATTCTGAGCTTCCACATCACCGAATCAATCAACCATTTGATGATAATGAGTTGCAATCTCATAACAAGCTGTTCTAAGCTTCCACATCGCCGAATCGATCAACGGTTCGATGACAATGAGTTGTAATCTCATAACAAGCTATTCTGAGCTTCCACATCACCAAATTGATCAACCGTTTTATGACAATGAGTTGTAATCTCATAACAGGCCGTTCTGAGCTTCCACATCGCCGAATCGGTCAATCGTTCAATGACAATCAGCTACAATCTCATAAAAAGCTATTTTGAGCTTCCACATCGCCGAATCAATCAACCGTTTGATGATAATGAGTTGTAATCTCATAACAAGCTATTCTGAGCTTCCACATCGCCGAATCGATCAACCGTTTGATGAAAATGAGTTGTAATCTCATAACAAGCAGTTCTGAGCTTCCACATCACCGAATCGATCAACCGTTTGAAGACAATGAGTTGTAATCTCATAACAAGCCATTCTGAGCTTCCACATTGCCAAATTGGTCAACTGTTCGATGACAATCAGCTGCAGTCTCATAACAAGCTATTTTGAGCTTCCACATCGCCGAATCACTTAACCGTTCGATGATAATGAGTTGTAATCTCATAACAAGCTGTTCTGAGCTTCCACATCACTGAATCGATCAACCGTTTGATGACAATGAGTTGTAATCTCATAACAAGCCGTTCTGAGCTTCCACATCGTCAAATCGGTCAACCATTCGATGACAATCAGCTGCAATCTCATAACAAGCTATTCTGAGCTTCCACATTGCCGAATCAATCAACCGTTTGATGATAATGAGTTGTAATCTCATAACAAGCTATTCTAAGCTTCCACATCACCGAATCAATCAACCGTTCGATGACAATGAATAGTAATCTCATAACAAGCTGTTCTGAGCTTCCACATCACTGAATCGATCAACTGTTTGATGACAATGAGTTGTAATCGCATAACAAGCCATTCTGAGCTTCCACATCGCCGAATCGGTCAACCGTTCGATGACAATCAGCTGCAATCTCATAACAAGCTATTCTGAGCTTCCACATCGCCGAATCAATCAACTGTTCGATGATAATGAGTTGTAATCTCATAACAAGTTGTTCT
>MU220951.1:555652-586226 GCA_018584345.1 Thuja plicata | reverse complement strand
GAAATGAGAATGAGGCCCTTCACTGTCTAATATTAACGTTGATAGTCCAACAATGAACTAATGTACATGCATAATAAGTTATGAGACAAACATCCATATAATTAGAGAATAATCAAATGTATACTTTAAAAAATGTTTTATTCAATACATACTTGTGGAGTTGATGACATAGTGTATAAGGGGTCTGGGGGATCATTGCCACTACAACCAACACTCTTTCCTTGAATTTTAGTCATAAACAATAGATACTAATTTAATTAAATTCATTCATTTAAAAATGAAATATGATCAAATAAATTTAATGAACTTGCAAATATTTACCTGTGTATCAATGCCAAATGTTGTATTGAGAAAATCATCAGTCATCAGTCCACCATCCTCTTCCTCTCTCTCAGCAGTACCAAATGTGCACAGGGATCCACAAGAATGACAAAAATGACCTCTCGCAGACTGACCATGGTCACCCTCGACTAGAGGAGTGGTGCACTAAATGAGAGTCTCTGTCAGAGCACTAATCGTGCCTAGTGTGTCCACCTCCACATGTTCCTTCGCATTGGAAGGAATACTAACATGATCCACATGTGGCTTGCCAATGGACAACCTAGGTGCATTAGGTCACGATGTGCCATAGTTCTATCAAATGACGACCCCCCACCTCTACCCTGAGACTCTAGAAAGTCAAAATAATTTGGCACCTCCTTCAGGACAACCTCACAATAGAATTTCCTTAGGAAATAGATAGGACCCTCATGATTGTTACAGGGAGGGGAATCAAAGAGCATACACCATCTGTCCCAAAAGTTTATTTTCATATCTTCATTCAAGCACCAATGAATTGGGAACCTCCTTGTTGTAGTTTTAAGAGTTTCAGTTTCCCCTATCTTTTTAAAGAGTTTGCAAATGTCATATTTTGTGATTTCTTTCTTTTTATGCCCTCATATGATAATCTATTTGCATAATATTGTTTTTGTTCTTCTCTTTTGTCATGCCATAAATTTAGTTGCCCACTAACTGAACCTACGTGGGTCAAGATTAATTCTAATGATTTTGAAAGTGTTGCCCTTCTAGGATTTATACCAATAGAATCTTTCAACCTCCTAATTAAAGATTCGATTTCTGTTTTCCCTCTTTTTATTTGATTTATCAAATTTTCATGTGTTCCAGGAGGAGGTTTCTTGATTGGTGGAGGCAGTTGGGGTTCATTTTCTTGGTTATTTTCAACATCCATTTGTTCATGAGGAGAAGATGGAGGTTTTGGTTGAGGATTTTATGTGGGGAGATCATTCCTTCTTGACAATTAAAAGAAAATCTATTTTAAAAGTCTAATTAAACATAAAATTTAAGACAAGAAAATTTGACAATTAAATTTGATTGAAAACTACAAATTGAACCTAAATTTTAATACAAATAAGATACATGGTTGTAGAATCACTTACCTCTTCTTCCGGTTTGACCTTGATGATGTTGTGGAGCTATTTTTTGCTTCAATTTGATGGAGAAAAACCACAATGATTCGTGTACACACTGTTTTCTCTGATGTCTTGGCTAGTCGCGGGTTTGGGCAAACAAAATGAGTCACTTTTGTGGCTGCTATAACTTTATATAAAATCATATAGGGCGTGCGCACTATAGCACACATACCTTATGGTTTAAATTTCCCAAGCCATAGGGCGTGCGGGCTATAGGGCGTGCAAACTATAGGGTGTGCATCCTATAGCCCGCACGCCCTATGTGTGTATGGGAGACCAAAAAGGTGTTTGGCACCTTTTTGGTCCCCCATCTTGGTGCATATACCCTAAAGCTTATCAAATCTAATAATAACTCATAAAATAAAATGCCTTTAATTTTAAATTGACAAATTCCTTAACAATCAGGTGCATATCAAATTAAATGACTTTTTGTTTTTATTGACAGAATTTTTTATATTTTGTGAGTGTAATATGCCTCTTGACATTAAAAAAAAAATCCAATATCAAAAAATTATGTACTAATCAATATTAACCATTTGTATGACTTGATATAACATTATGTGGTAAGTTTTTATATGAGTCATTGTAGAAATCATGGATGTCATGCACATTGAGTATAAAAGTGACATTCATATTAATTAATATACCCTATTTAACCACTATTAGAACCTTATTTTTTCAAGCTTATTAAGCACTTTTTAAAACTACATAATGATGCAAGTCCAAAGTATCATAGTTAATGTGTACCTTTTAATAATTTGAACTTAGTTGATAGTAATGATTAATCACTTTAATTGATTAATTTATTTTAAGCTTTGAATTTTCATTCAGTTCTCACAAAATGTATGGATGAACGATGGTATCATGGCTTATTATACCAAACTTTTACATTTTAGGGTTTTTCAAA
Source organism: Thuja plicata (assembly GCA_018584345.1). Lineage (NCBI taxonomy): Eukaryota > Viridiplantae > Streptophyta > Pinopsida > Cupressales > Cupressaceae > Thuja > Thuja plicata. The sequence goes on along the minus strand of MU220951.1, from coordinate 583,850 downwards.
AGTTATGGTGTCTGTTAGAGTTAAAAATTTAGTTTTTCTTTATTTTCCCTTAGAGTTTACTTGAGACTATTTTTTTGTATTTATGTTCTCTTTAAAATAAAATGATAATTAAGTTACCTAGAACTATACTTTAGGGTCATTATAAATATGTAATTCTATGAGATTCAAACTACATTTGAGTTTCTCGTGGTCTATTTTATTGATGATTCATACTCTACCCTTCATGGACTGCTTAAAATACCAAATAATAAATTAATTGTATAAAATTTGATTTAATTGATCAATCCTAGAGATTGTACCCCATTTACACCAACTCAGAAAAACTATCCATGAAATTGAAATCCCATTTTTTTTAATTTTTTTTTTGTTGTCTTGTATATGTGCACCATGTCCTTATTTAAAGATAAATAAAGAGCACTATGTTGAACATGTCGAATAACTGAGAGGGGGGTGAATCATTTATTCCCACATAACTTTACAAAACTTTCTCTCTATCAATTAACACTTAAACAGTTCTAATAACAACTTAAGATTTGTCAATTTAGCACATTAAACATCCACATAAAATATAAAAATGAAATAAACAGGAACACCGAAACAGAGAACACCAGATTTTACGTGGAAACCCCAAGATGGGTAAAACACAGAGAAACTAATTCTCATAAAATGTAAAAACACCTATTAGGGTGACACCAAAAGGTGATTTGATACAAAGGCTCACTACCAAAAATGCTCACTACAAGAAGGCTCACTACAAGACGGCTCACTATTTTTCAACTCACTGCCAATACACAAGGGCTCACTGCCAGAAGATATGATAATGAATAGAATCCACCTCTAAGATCTATAGACTATTCTGCACAAAATGGACTTCCTTCCCATGAATTCATAGTCACTTTGCATATGCTCCACATATATGCCACACATACATATACTTGTACAATCATGTACTTGTACCACTTGCTTATGTTCATGCCTTACTTATACAACACCATGAGATCCACAAGGTCAGCCACACAATTTGAAATAGGTTAGTTAACCACATTCTTGTGGTGGGAAGGAATGAAATGAGGACCACCTCGACCAATACAACATGCCACGCTACAACAACTTCTCCAAGATATACGTTTCCAACGATTATGATCAACATGTTACAAAACTAAAGTTGGGACCAAAAATAAATCCACATAGGATCGAGCATACAATCTACAATAATGTAGATTCTAGAGACCAAGAGCCATCGGTGAACATGAAAAGCACTTTAATCGATATGAAAGATACTCCAACCGATACAATAATATGTCGGTACACAATAACTGATATAATAATATGCCAATCATAATAATCGATACAATCATAAGCTGAGATATGAGTATGTTGACATAAATGACAACCATTAATGACAACACCATTTGAAAGCATCAAGTTCACATTCTAATAATCTCTCCCTTTGTCATTGATGACAATATTCATTAATAACAAAGCACATAAACAAACTAGGAAATTTATCACCCTTTGACAAAAATGACAAAGGACCGAGAAAAAACTCCCCCTTGATGAAATACTCTATTCCCCCTGAGAGGAAACCTCCAAGAACCGATCCAGAAAGATATAGCTATGGAAATTATTGGATCAATTCACACAGTGGTGCAACTTGTGAACATTAGGAAGGGTCAGAACCCCCAACTTCCCTTTGAGATACTCGAAAGTGTCTTTGCACAAAGGGTTGGTGAATATTTCTACAATTTGCTCCTTTTTGGGTACATACTCCATCTTTACTGTACCTTCTTCCACTTTTTTTTTTCTAATGAAATTATATCTGATGTCAATATGTTTTGTTCTGTAATGCATTACTGGATTCTTTGACATACTTATTGTACGTGTATTATCACACATGATAGGAATTGGTGCATCAAAAATGATTTATATATATTGCAATGTCTATTTCATCCATAACACCTGAATGCAACATGAGGACATTACAATATAATTTGATTCAACAGTGGATAACGTTACAAAATTCTCCTTTTTGCTTGACCAAGAAACTAACTAGGAGCCAAGAAAGAATGCTCCACCACTAGTATTTCTTTTGTTGTCCACACAACCTACCCAATCCACATATGTATATGTTATTAGTGAAATTTTTGATTCTTTAGGGTACCTTAACTCCAAATCTTCTATCCCTTTCAGGTATCTAAAAATCCTTTTTACTGCCATAATACGTAACTCTTGGTTCTTGCTAAATTTGGCCACCAAACAAAATGCATACATAATATCTAGTCTAGTAGTCATCAAGTATAGAAAACCTCATATCATCGACCTATACAAACTTGAATCTAATTTCAGTGATTCATCTTCCTTAGTCATCTTACTATCGGTAATAATTCGAGTACAAACAAGCTTTGAATTTTCTAAACCAAACTTCTTTAGTAACTCTTTCACATACTTGGATTGAGAGATAAAAATTACCTTTGCTGTTCTGACTGACTTGCAACCCAAGAAAGAAATTTAATTCTCCTGTTAGTGATATTTTAAATTCCTTCTTTTTTTCTGCAAACTTCTTGTACAAGCCATCTTTGTTGCCAAAGATGATGTCATCAACATACACAACAACAACCAAGATATTTTTTGAATTTACCTTGAAGTACAGATTGATATCAACCCATCCTTTTGTGAATCCTTGTCTGATCAAATATTTGTCAAGTTTACCATATTGGGCTTTAGGTGCTTGCTTCAGCCCATATAATGCCTTCTTCAATCTGCAAACACCATTAGGATCCTCTTCTCATTTAAAACCTTATGGTTGTTCAATATATACTTCTTCCTTCAGTTCTCTATTTAGGAATGCAGTCTTGACGTCCATCTAAAAAAATTGAATTTCTTGAATGTTGCAAATGCTAAGAACATCCTAATAACTTCCATCTAAGAAACATGAGTATAAGTCTCCTCAAAATCAATTCCTTCAATCTATGAGTAACCTTTATAGACCATTCTTTCCTTGTTTCTTACAACTTTTCCATTCTCATCTAGCTTGTTCCAGTAGACCCATTTTGTACCTATCACATTTTTGTCTTTCGATCTAGGCACAAGTTCCCATGTTTGATTCTTTTCTATCTGATTCAGCTCTTCCTTCATAACATTAATCCAAATGTGATCATTACAAGCCTTTATTGCAGACTTAGGTTCAACTTTAGAAAGTAAACACAACAAAGCATGATCTTGTGTTGCTTTACTTCTGGTAACAACACCTCTATTCTTATCTCCAATTTAATCTATATTCCTGAATGATGCTTATGTATATACATTGGTTTCTTAGTAATAGATGTTGGTGTTGGTGTCGGCTAAATGTCATCTTCCTCTTTCTTTTCTTCTTTTCTCTATTCTTTTGCATCATATTCATACTCAACGCGCCTTTCAGAAACCTTCTAAAAATCTTCATCAAACTTCACATTCACACTTTCCACAATCTTGTTCAGTATTTTATTATAGCGCCAATACACCTTGCTTCTAGAACAATAGCCCAAGAATATTCCTTCATCAACTCCGCTATCAAATTTTTCAAGATTCTCTTCATCTTTCCGCATGTAACACTTGCTGCCAAAAATATTGGAATGCTTAACTGTCAGTTTTCTTCCATGCCATAGCTCATATGAAGTCTTTCCATACTTTCTCTTGTATAGAACTCTATGTATCATATATACAGTAGTATGCAAGTTGCTTCTTTCTAGTAGATCTTTGATAGATTTTCTTCTCTCAACATAGTTTTAGTTGCTTCCTGAATTGTGTGATTCATTCTCTCCACAATACCACTCTGCTATGGTGTTCTTATTACTGAAAAATATCTCCTAATACCATAATTTTCATAGTAAATTTCAAATGCATCAGATGTAAATTATCCACCTTTATCAGATCTCAAACACTTAATGTTTCTACCACATTCAATTTCAACTCTAGCCTTGAATATCTCAAATTTCTCAAATGCTCCAGATTTATCTCTAAGAAATGAAACCCATCTCATCCTTGGATAATCATCAATGAATAGTATAAAATACCTTTCACCTTGAAAACTTCTTGTTCTAGTCAGAACACAGAGACCAATGTGCACACTCTCCATCATACCAGTAGATGAATGATCATTTTCCTTGAATGACTCTCTCATCTTCTTCCCTTCTTGACAACTCTTGAAAATGATGTTTTTTGGTTTACGCAGTTTGGGTAAATCTCTCACTACATGAGATATTCTTACCTTCACCAGCTTATCAAAATTAATGTGACACATCCTCAGATGTCATAGTCAACTGTCATCAGAATGAGATAACAAGAAACTTCCTTCAGATGCTCCCTGTACCTAGTACATATTTTTTAATGTCCTCTTCCCTATAGCAATCAAATCTCCACATCTCTTCTTGATTTCACATCCTTCATCCTTTAAAATAACATCCGGTCCATTCTCACACATTTTTCCAATACTCAACAGATTGTGATACAAACCTTTCACATAATAGACATTGTTAGTATTATTCTTACCATAAAATGTAATAGATCCTTTACCAACAATATATGTTGTCTTATCATCACCAAATCTAATAGCACCACCATCATACCTGCTAAGTGATACAAATTTACTTTTATCTCCAATCATATGATGTGAGCAAGCACTATCAACTAGCCATTCATTTTTGTTTCTTCTAGCATATAAAGAAGTTCCAACATTATCATCAGCCTTAGCACAAATGCTAGTGATATCAATTTTAAATTTCTCTTCTTCTTTAGCATAAAACAAGCAATCCGCAGTCTCTGCTTTATCATCTAAGATACTAACATCTTCATTCACATAGAAGTATTTTTATTGAATCTTTTGAACTTCTGCCTAGGAACTTTGTCAGGACATCTAGTAGCCAAATGACCAATTTTTTCCCATGGCTCTGACTTTTACTGTCCTCCTTGTGCTAGGTGGTATCAGAGAAATTTTTTCCTTGGTGGATTGGATCATGTAGAACCCTGAGTTGAATTCGGTTGTAGGGTGGCAGATCTACATATTTGACCTATAACTTGTAGAGGGTTACGATCTTGCAGGGACCATCAAGATGGTTTGAGGCAGATGAAATGTTGATAATGCCATAATGGACATGTTGAGACAAATTTCAACCAAATTATATGCTATGGAGACAAACCAAAGAAGAGGAGCACATCTTGATGATGTGAGCGATGATGAAGCAATGGAACCAAATCCAGAGCGCAAGGAAGAACAAGATGAGGAAAGATTGTTGAGAGTATTGTATAGGGCACAATCAAATCTTATTTTAGAAGTTGTTCCTTATGATGGAAATTTGGATACCAATGTTGTGTTGGATTGGATCTCTGATATGGAAAACTTCTTTGAGTTTGAAAGCACTCCTGATAATAGGAAGGTGAAAATTGTAGTCACTAGGTTGAAAGGCCATGCCTCACTGTGGTGGGAGCATTCGCAAACTGATAGACAAAGAAGAGGAAAGGAAAAGGTTAGAACTTGGTTGAAAATGATGAGCAAGGTGAAGAAGAAGTTCCTTCCTGCTGATTACCAAGTTAACTTGTTGAGGAAGATGTAAAACCTTAGACAAAAGGACATGACTGTGAAGGAATACACTAAGGAATTCTATAGACTGGACATCAGATCTAGACATGCGGATGATGAGGCTGAGAAAGTTGCAAGGTACCTTAATGGACTGAGATCTGGAATTCAAGATGAAATATTTTTTGTGAAATTGGATAGTTTGGGAGAAGCATATCAATATGCCTTGAAAGCTAAGGAGATCTTGACAAATAAGTATAAACAAAGATAGAGAGGTCAAGGTGGCAGATTCTAGAGAGGAAGAGGTAGATCCTATGGTAAAGGTGGAAAATATGATAATTTTGCACAAGATAAGGGAAAATGTAAGTGGAGAACTGATGATAAAAGAAAGACCGAGTGGAAAGGTGGAAGTTCTTACCAAGGAGATAGTAGTTCCTACCAAGGAAGAGGTAGAGGTGGTTTTAGTGGTAATTGTTTCAGATGTGGAAAAGAAGGGAATAGATATTTCGAGTGTAGACACTCTGATGGAAATGGGAAAAGTCATAGAAATGTTGTGGTAAAAGAGGATCTTGAGGGTTCCCCAAGTGGACCTGAGGCTAGAGAAAACCTGATGGTAAAAAGAGTTTTGTGTAATAAACGAGTGGATGAAGAACCTTTTATGAGGAGAATTCTTTTCAAGACCTGATGTAAGATGGTAGGAAAATGTTGCAAAGAGATTGTTGACAGTGGGAGTTCATTGAATTTGGCATCAAAGGAGCTAGTTACAAAGTTGAAATTGTAGAGGTTGAGACACCCTAAACCCTATCATGTTTCATGGATCAAGGATGAGTATAAGTTGTTGGTAAGTGAGCAATGTATTATGAAATTCAAGATTGGAAATTACTTTGATGAAGTTCTATGTGATATTATGCCTATGGATTGTTGTCATATTCTATTGGGTAGACCTTGATAGTATGATAGACATGTTGTGCATGATGGTAGATTGAATCAATATACTCTTGGGTGAATGAGAAGAATAGGGTGAATGGGAAGAATAAAACATTGTTACCTTTGATTGAGGTTCCAGATGAGATAAATTGTACTACTGTAAAAATTTGCATGGTTAATGGAAAGCAATTTGAGATATAAATGAAGAAGAATAAATTCTATTCTACTATAATTACTAAATGTCGAGTGACAGGGTTTAGTAATAGTTGAGCGATAGAAAATAGTAAATGTCAAGTGATGGAAGATAGTGAAGACCAAGTGTCAGCAGAAATTTAGAAATTGCTGAATGAATACGAGGAGATTATTGTAGAGGATATTCCTGATGGTTTACCGCTAGAGAGAAGTATAAGTCATTGTATGGATCTGATTCCTGGAGCTAGTTTTCCGAATAAATAACCATATAGATTGACACCTACCAAGAATGAAGAACTTAATAGACAAGTGCATGAGTTGTTGAAGAAAGGTTTGATTAGAGAAATCTTGATTCCATATGTTGTACCTACTATATTGACACCTAAGAAGAATGGAGAATGGAGAATGCGTATTAATTATAGAGATATCAACAAGATAACAGTGAAGTATAGGTTTCCTATGCCGAGGATGGATGACATAATGGATTGTTTGAGTCGAGAAAAGTATTTTACTAAGATTGATTTGAAAAGTGGCTATTATCAGATAAGAATCAGAGAATGTCATGAATGGAAGACTTCTTTAAGACAAAAGAAGGTTTATGAGTGTTTGGTTATGCCTTTTGGTTTGACTAATGCACCTAGTACTTTTATGAGGTTGATGAATGAAGTTCTAAAGAGATTTTTGGGTAAGTTTGTGATTGTTTATTTGGATGATATTCCAATATTCAGTAAGTCTAAGGAAGAACACCTCGAGCATATTCAACAAGTGTTGCAAAGACTAAAAGAAGAGAAGCTATTGATTAATCTGAAGAAGTGTTCCTTTATGCAAGAAGAGATTGTGTATTTAGGATTTGTGATTTCATTTGATGGTTTGAAAATGGACCCTAAGAAGGTTAAAGCAATTCTAGACTGGCCTACACTTGAGAATGTGGATGAGGTAAGATCATTTCATGGTTTGGCTAGTTTCTACAGAAAGTTTATTAAGAATTTCAGTTATGTTTGTAATTCTATGACTGAGATTATGAGAGGAGATGAAAAGGATTTTAAATGGACACATGGAGCTGACAAGAGTTTTGAGACTTTGAAACAAAAGGTTTCTGAGTTACCTTTGTTAGCTTTACCTGATTTCAATAAGGTATTTCAAATTGAGTGTGATGCAAGTGGTAGTGCAATAGGAGTTGTGTTGAGTCAAGAAGGTAAACATGTTGCTTTCTTTAGTGAGAAGTTGAATGATGCTAAAAGGAAGTATTTTTTGTATGATCAATATTTTTATGCAATTGTTCAAGCTTTGAAAAAATGGAGACGTTATTTGATTCCTAAAGAGTTTGTGTTGTTTACTGATCATAAAGATTTACAGTATTTGGAAAGTCAACATAAGTTGAATCAGAGACATATGAAGTTGGTTGAATACTTACAAAGTTACACATTTGTGATCAAGCATAAGAGTGGAGTTACTAACTAAGTTGGAGATGCAATGATCAGAAGATGTTCTTTGTTGACCGAGATGAAAGTTGTTGTTCTTGGTTTTGATGAAATGAAAGAGTTGTATGATACTGACCTTGATTTTTTTGAGGAGTGGAGAGAGTGCAAAGAACCAAATCTCAAGTAAGTTTGAGGAGTATTTCCTTCAATAAGGTATGTTGTTCAAAGGAATTAAGTTGTGTATACCAAGAAGTTCCATGAGAATTAATTTGATTAAGGAAAAGGATTGTGGTGGATTGGCTGGACATTTTGGAATTGATAAGACATTGAGTTTGCTTAAGGAAAATTATTATTGGCCACATATGTATAAGGATGTTCAGAATTTTGTAAGGAGTTGTGGAATTTCTCAAGTTGCAAAAGGAGTAAGTCAGAATACTGGATTGTATACACCTATTTTTGTCCTTGAGAAACCCTGGAGTGACATTAGTGTGGATTTTGTTCTTGGATTGCCTAAGACAGTCAAAGGGTATGATTTTGTATTTGTTGTTGTGGATAGATTTTCTAAGATGACACATTTCATACCATGTAAGAAGACATCAAATGTTGTGCATCTTGCTGAGGTTTTCTTCAAAGAGGTCATTAGATTGCATGGATTGCCAAGAAGTATTATCTCTGACCGAGATAGCAAGTTTATTGGTTATTTTTGGAGGACTTTGTGGAAGAAGATGGATACCGAGTTGAGGTTTAGTTCCACATTTCATCCATAGATAGATGGAAAAATAGAGGTTGCAAATAAAAGCTTGGGTAATTTGTTGAGATGTTTAGTTGGAGATAAGCTGAGTAATTGGGAGATGATATTGACACAAGCTGAGTTTGCACATAACAATTCTGTGAATAGGAGTACTGGAAAAACACATTTGAGATTATTATTGGAATGCAACCTAGAGGAGTATCAAATTTGAGGGATATTGTTGGTGAAGAAAAGAGAAGTGCTAAAGGGTAAGTATTTTCTGATTTTGTGAAGTTTTTACATGAGGAAGTGAAGTTGACATTGGGACCGAGTAATCATAAATATAAGAAAAATGCTGAGAATTCTAGGAGACATCATGTTTTTGAAGTTGGTGATGAAGTGATGGTACATTTGAAGAAGGGAAGATTTCTTATTGGAACATACAGTAAGCTGAAAATGGAGAAGTTTGGTCCCTGTAGAATCTTGAGGAAGTTTGGCAGTGGTAATGCTTATGAAGTTGAGTTACCTGATGACATGGATATATCTCCTATATTCAATATTGTTGATTTGCATAAGTATCATGAGTCAAATGATGACTTTTTTATACCAGATGATTATCCTAAGAAGCATGTTGAATAGGTTGAACAAATATTGGATCAGAGAATTGGTAAAAGCACAAAAGGAAAAGATTACTATGAATATTTGGTGAAGTTGAAGATTAGACTAGTTGAATATGCTACATGGATTTATCAATTTGAGTTGGATTCAGCTCAGATTGTGACACCTTAAATATTCTAGGGAATCATTTCTTTCAACCTCGACTCTATGATGCAGGAGCATCCTGGGTTTCCTTGCTATCTTGTTCATCTTTGTTCATTTTTCCAGTAAGTGTTGAGTTGCAGTTCTTGCCGAGTTTCAGTATGTGCCAAGTTGTCCAGTGTTGGACGAGTTCCTATTTGTGCCAAGCTGCCTAGTGTTGGCCGAGCATTCCTTCCTGTGCTGAGTGAACCTATTGCTTGGTTCTTCTTGATTGAGCTTGTCTGTTTTTGGTTCTTGTTGGAGCCGACTTGTATATTTAATTTATTGTTGCACATTTAATGTTTATATCTTGTCTTGGGATGTATGCAGACCGTTGGTGGTTGACCTTCCTTATTTGTAAGCCACTTTGGAAAGTATAAATAGGGATTTCTAGGAGTAGGTTAAGTAATCAGCTAGTAGAGAAAGTAGTAGATGATGATATGAGAAGGTAGAAGATAGAATATTCTAGATTTTACAATCTAGTTGGTCGTAACCCGGAAGGCCTCACAGTCGGGCATGTTTTCTGTAATTGGATGAATCAATAAAAGATATTTTTTGTTCCTTCTCTCTTTGGTGTTTTTCTCTGTGTTGTTTTATTTTGTTGTGTGTACTCACAAGGTGGCTAGATAGTTGGGTGTGCATGTGGCTTTGACTTTTCTTGTCCTCCTTGCGTTAGGTACATAACTTTGTACTTGTCGGTACCTTTCCTCAATCTTATTGCAAAGCTAGCCTCAAACTCTTCTTCGTCATCACCATCAGGTTCATCTTCTAATTTTGTAGCTTTGAATGTCATCTCTAATCTATCTTGTCTCTTCCAAATTTCCTTAGCTCAAATGTGGTCAGGGTACTAAACAACTATTCTTTAGTAAAACATTTCGGTTCATACACTTCTTCAATCGCTGAAATTTTTTCATTGTAACTATCTGATAATGTCATCAAAATAATCTCCATGAATTCCTTATTGGTAATAGTGCCTCCTTGGTTCTTGACTTCATTAACTGCATTCTCAAATCTTTGAAAAGAGCTTTTGATATCTTCTCCATCTTCTATCTTAGGTTCTCATAATGTCTCTTAGTTGTCAACTTATTTGATAACTTGACTCTTTCATTTCCTTCAACTTTTCCCAAACTTCATAAGTTGTCTTCAATGAAATAACTTTATCCAATTTAGTCTTTGATAAAAAACTAGTAATAACATACCTCACCTTTTCATTTTTGACATATTCCTTAGTTTCATCAGGTGTAGTCAGTTCGTTCTATAGAGGAACATACTTTGACTCTACATATTTCCACATCTTCTAACCAATCAATACCAGGTATCCTTTCATCTGATCTTTCCTTGAATTGTAGTATGATCCATTGAACATAAGAATAGTCAAATTGTGTTCCATCGAATCTGCCTCAAGCGGTTAATCTCTTCACTGAGGAATGAAGATCTAATACCAATTGTTGAAAAAGTTGAATAACTGAGAGGGGGGGTGAATCTATTGTTCCCACACAACATTACAAAACTTTCTCTCTGTCACTTAACACTTAAACAATTCCAATAACAACTTAAGATTTGTTGATATATGATGTAGTCAAGGATAATGGGAACTCATCGAGTCCAACAAATCCTTGCAGTAAGAGTCACATAATAGAAAACCAAAAGGAAAAAAGGAAATGAATGCAAGATTAACCTCATTATTATCACATATTCAGTTACATGAATTGATGCAAGCAGTAATACATTCTAGGCATATAGGCCTAATAAGAACCTTCAATAGGTTATCTTTTTATACGATCTACAAGTAAAAACAACTGCATGGACCTTCTATATGAACTTTCTTCCATCTGATCTAAAGATCATATCTTCACAAATGCTAAGCTACCATTTTGTTCAGTCTAGTTCTATCTCATTCTATATCTTTATCTCAAGAAAAACATTTACAAAACTTATAAGGCCTTCACAACCTTAGGTTGGCCTAGAAAGATTACATTTCCCAATGCAAAGAAAATGTATTACAACAAATATGCCATGATCTAAATCATAAGGATCTCTCTGCAATGAATGGAACATCAAGCGTGATCCCTCAAGTAGGTCAGCCACAAATGTAACATCATTGAGAAATGAGTCATTAAGCTTCATAGATTAGAAATTCCTTTGCAAGATCAGAAAACACAAGACTGGCTAGAAAACATGAAGAGAAAGATGGTCCCATAAAGAATCAATGAGATCTCATGCATGAGGCAACCAAAAGATGTGTGATATAAGGAAAATGATTAGCATGAGGTCATGAGCACACTGTAAGGATTGTAAGAACAAATAATCTGAGTTGAACGATCATAGAAGAAACTCTGAAACCTATAAAACTGGAAAATAGGAAAACAAATATTTTTGGTTGATGCAAGATTTCCAAGAACCCAAGATGCTCCTACATCAGACACCCAAGTTTATTTGAAAAGTGATCCTCTCACTTTGTTGGGGCCAAAAGAAAACAAAAAAAGGTAACCTTAGCCTATGAAATCCATGAATAATATTCCATTGGTTTGTCCTTCCACTTGATAAGATAACCCATATACTACTTACCTCTTGTAGTCCTACCAACTTGGCTATCCAAAACCTCCTCTATCTGATCCATCTATTTCATAGGATACTGTTGTTCAACATCTGATCTGTCACTGCAACTAAAATCTAATTCATGATACTCATACAAATCAAAAACATTTAATATAGGTGATATATCGATGTCTTCAGGTAACTCTACTGCATATTCATTCCCTAAATCAAATCTCCTTAAGATATTACAAGGCCCAAATTTCTTCATTATAAAATTATTATAAGTACCAATGGGAAATCTTCCCTTCTACAAGTATACCATGACTTTATCTCCTACCTAAAATTCCTTGTGTCTTTGCTTCATGTCTTCTCTCTTCTTGTAAGTATGATTCATCTTCTCCAAATGTTGTCTAATTTCTTCATGCAATAATTTGATAACTTCTACAAATTCCTTTCCTTCAATACTCCTCTTAACACCATGAATGATGTCTCTCAATTTTGCTACTCCTTTAGGATTAGACCTAGTAAAAATCTCAAATGGTGTCTTCCATGTGCTCCTATTCACTGAATTATTATATGCAAACTCTTCTTGATGCAAGGCTAAATATGTATTCCCTAGATTGTCTCCAACTAAACACCTTAACAAATTGCCTAAACTCTTGTTCACAACCTCAGTCTTTCCATCATATTGTGGATGAAAATTAGAACTGTACTTTAGATTAGTATTCATCTTCTTCCAAAGTGTCCTCAAAAATAACCAACAAACTTACTATCCCGGTCTGAAACTATGGTGTTAGGTAATCCATTGAATCTCACAATCTCCCTCAAAGTAGTTCTTCCATATGCATTGCATCTGTAGTCTTCTTACATGGTATAAAATGTGTCAGTTTAGAAAATATGTCTACAACCACAAAATTGAATCATGACCTCTCAGTGTCTTTGTAAACCAAGTATAAAATCCATACTAGTTTCCGCCCAAGGTCTGATAGGTATTGTCAAAGGCATATACAATCCCACATCCTGACTAATACCTTTTACAACTTGGCACACTTTACAATTCTAACTACTACCTTTTACTCTTTCCAAACTTTATCCCACATTGATTGTGATTGTAATCTCTTATGTGGTAAGTGCCTCTATAGGTAATACATATGAGAATTTGTAAGGAGTTTTCCTCTTAAATAAGTTGCAATGATCTCATCTTGTAGAGGTTGCAATGATCTCATCTTGTAAGAGGTTGTAGTGATCTCATTTTTTAAGAAGTTGTAAGGAGAACATCCTCAAGAATTTGGAAGCATTGTAATCATCTTCAAGTAGTATCAATCTATGCTTTGTGAAGCATGTTTATTCTCTCTTTGTCTCTATGTTGTTTTGTGTTTGGATATGAGTTTATAAGGGTGGTCTGACTCTTCATCAAGTGGTACTAGAACATGTGTTCAGTGTGTAAGGGGTGTGCTCTTCATCAGTGGTATCAAAGCATGTGTTTGTGTTTATAATGGGAATCCTTCATCAATGGTATCAAAGCTAGAGATCTTGAGTGTGTAGATAGATCGCCAAATGTGTGGCAATATTCACTAGAACCTTAAGTTGGATGAATTTTGTATGAGAGCATATTGGTTATCCTCCAATAGAGATTGAAGCTAGGTAGAAGATGCACATAGTTCCTCCACTAAAAGAGAGTGGGTAGAGGAAGTGAGAGATGTGGAACTTACAAAAATATTTATTGGGTAGAGGAAAATTTGCAAGAGGAGCTACATAGAGAAGTTGTAGGGCAATAGTTCTTGAGTTTGTAAAAGATTGCCGAATATGAGGTAGTTTGCAGTAGAACCAGAAAGAGTTGATAAGGGAATTTGTGTTGAGGCTTTGTGAGGCCTTGAGTATGAAAAAGAGAAAGAGGAAATGAATTTTGTTATTGGATGGATTCTTAGGATTCCTAGATTTGAGAAAATTAGAGAGAGAGAGAGAGAGAGAGAGAGAGGAAATACGAGTTGGGATGATAGAGTTGAGGAAACAAGTGAAACATATAAAAAAAGAGTTGTAAAGGAGAAGAGCCCTCTTTCAAAAAAAGGTGATCATAATTATTTTTATCTTTGTAATGATATTTTGAATACAAGAAAGAAAGATGTAATGGAGTGTCATGCATGCGGCACAAAAGAAGAGGAAGATGATGAATATGAAGAGATTAATAAACTTGAATTTAAGAAATGCTTATTGAAAGGAATAGGAAAATAAGATTGAAGTGATTCTAGTAGAGGAAAGTCTTTGTGAAGGCATACAAATACTAATAGAAAAAAGGAAGGTGAAGAAAGAGTTACAGTAATGAATGAAACTGAGGTAAAATTTGATTTTACTGAACATTGATACGAAGATGGATATGAGCATAATGAGGTTTCCGAAAAAGAGATCCCTTTGGAGGATATAAAAAAAGTGAGTAAGATGATTTGTTAATAAGGATTGCAGTAGTAGAGGTAGAGTGGAATGCCTTGGTTGGAGGTCAAAGAAGTGAACCAATTACATGTCTTGTTGAAGACATTAAAGAAGAAAAACAAGTTGAAGATGTATAAGAGGTTGATCAAGGACCTAGTGAGGATGACCCCATCCTTGGAGAAGAGATTACTTCGAGTGAAAGGAATGAGAAAGAAGATGACTTAATCAAGGAAGTTGCAGTCATAGTGAGAGGTGTTCAACAAGATGTTTTAATAAAAGAGGTAAAATTTTATGAATCATGTGATGTTGAATTTGAGATGAATCTTTAATTGAAGTGAATGGGGAAGATGATAAGTTTCATGTTATGGTCTGATTAGTTCAAGATGATTTTTATAGTGATGCGTGGTACGCAGAAAAAAATTTGTATGGTTTTGTAGAGTTCAGTGTAGGTGCATTTTGGTGGGGGTGGTGGGATTACAATGGGTTGAATCCCACAATATTTAAGGAGAATGAGAGGTACACTTGGAAGAGATAGTCAGTTTATTTTGAAATTGATTTCACATTTAGCATATTGAGTGCAGAATTATTTTTTCCAACAAAGGGTACTTGTTCTAGCTATGTGTTGAAAGAGGAGAAAAAAGTATTAGGGGCACCGATTTCAGTGATGGAGTTTACTAAGGATTATTTGCAATCCCAAAGGGTGGTACTACCACTCAACTCTATTTTCTGAATTCATATTGACAAAAAAATTTCTACCGTAGGCATTTGATGCAAGAACATCTAGGGTGTAGGAACAATCTTGCATCATCCAAAAAAATGAGAGATAAGAGAAAAAAATGAAAAAAGAGAGAAAAAAATATTTTAGAAAAGAGACAAATATAGAAAAGACAAAAAAAGGAGAGCAAAAACTAATACAAAATAAAAAATAAAAATCATTTACACATGAAGCTTACTTAGGCTTAGTTGACATAAGGTAGTTATCATTAAGTTACTTTTTGTAACTTAGCATTTAATAAATATTTGGTTAGTTATTATAAAGTTAGTTTTTGTAACTTGTCATTTAATAAATGTTCATAGGATCATATTGGGTGGCATTTTAGAAGTAGTGTAATTCAATATTTTGAATCTTGCATTTAATATTTGTTGCATAGTAGTTATATCTACTGTTTCCAAAACTTATCCCACATTTATTGTGATTGTAATCTCTTAGGTGGTAAGTGTATATATAAGCTTGTGTATAATATTCATAATTTGTAGTGCCTCATGTGGTTGCATTTTGTCCTGTGTGATTTTGTTTTGAGATTGAACTCTGTTTATTATTTTGGCTTTATCAGTATCATTGTTGATTAGATGTTAGATTATATTTTTGTTTACCATTTTGATCATATATGCATGATGATGCTATTTTGATGTGACATGATACCTTATGATGATATCTGGTGTATTTTGTATTTGAGAAAAATGGATTATGCTATCATGATGATTATATCCGATTTCCTATTATATTGTGTTATTATTGTTGTTGGATATGTTATTGAGATGTTTCACTAATATATGCTCATTTTGTGTAAATGATTATTTAATACTTTAATGTTATTTAAATGATTATGTACATTAAGGATTAGAATACAAAATGAGTAGTGTTGTAACATTCTTATACATACGACTGATCACGTCATTAGAGTGAAAATGTTCCATTAGGCATTTTTTATTATTCATGAGTATGCTTCGGCCATTTCTACTATGAGAAATTGTACTTGATTTTTGCATGTTTTAGTGAACATGTGTCAGACATTGTTACACTTGAGCTATAGGTTTGAGTGTGTCTTATCCTTGGCAATGATACAAGAGATAGTTTCACTGAACTTTCATAACTTAGCTAATATCGTCCCTGTAAGGATGATGTATTCATAATTATATATTATACCTCTAGTACGTGTGGGTAAATCCAAACTTCATATGCATTTTGTGATAGAACGGTTTATGTGTTTGTGCATTTAGAGTTCCCACAGTTGTCACCGATGAGTTAGAATTAAATGTTGACTTAATTGTTTTGGGAAGTTTTATTTTATTTACTAACTAATTTGTTGTAGTTGAATTCAATTTAATTGGAATTGATTTACTTATTCTTGAGGATTTTCCAAAAATCCTTTACTTTGTTTTAATTTATTTTAGTGATTTTATTAAAGTCCCTTTTGGAAAAAGTGACTTTATATTGTGGAAAAAGAGTTCATTTTCCACACTTCATGTTTTGAGAAATTGAGATTTTGCTCTAATTTGCATTGGAGAAAATTGATCTTTTGCTTGTTGGGTTTAATCTGTTCATCAAATTTTTGTGGGTAGTAGCTCATTGGATTCATGCCATCATTTCTATCATTTGTGTGGAGTCATTTCAGTCTTCCCAGAGAATTCATATTCTACCACTCGTTCTTGTATTTTTCTCCATGTGAGGTAGGGCTTTCTATTTATTTTGATTTGCTTCGTCTTTCAAATTAAAATAACTTGCTATAGATTCGTGGATTGAGAATTGACATTCCCACACCCTTTCATTACATTCCATTTCTTGTTTGGATTTCCATGAGTATTTCATGATTTGAAGTTTGGCATTTGTGGATTTTGAAGTGTTATGTTGCCCATTTTTTGTGTGTGTGCTCGGAACAAGAATTTTATTGGATAAATGTGTTGCTAGGTATATTTGTGAAAATGAGTTTTACTTTCATAGCTAGATTTTAAGTTTGATTTTTGGACTTTTTGTGCGCACATCATTTTGTGTGCCATCCAGATCCTCTCTGTCACCATATTTGACATGATTGAATTGTTAGATGTTGTAGTACTCCATGATTATAGTAGGATCATAATGTTGGAATGGATTGAGGACATTTTGGATAAGTATTATCATGATACGAACTCACCCATTTGATGTTAAAATGATGATTTTTGTACTTTGCCAGATTTTGCCAGAATTTGGTATTTTAATGCTTTTTGGGCATTTTGAGTCCTCCTCATGTTCTAACGAGATAAATGATGGATTTTATCAAAATCTGTTGTCTTGGAAAAGTGACCAATTAAGCAACTTGTTATTTGCACCTTGTATTGTTTTTGCTCATCTTGCATGCCTTGAGTGATTGGGAGTTGATTTGTCCTCCATTGATTTCATGACTTTTGTTGGTGCTTGTGATTTACAACCTTGGTGTAGACTAGGTAGATAGTATGTTTTATGCTCTTGTCCTTGGTGTAGACCACATGGACAAACTATGATATATCATGTCCTTGGTGAAGAATAAGTAGACACAACCTCTTATTCACATCCTTGGTGTAGATCAAGTGGACAAAGTGCTTATTTATGTCCTTAGTATAGACCATATGGACAAGCTTATTTATATCCTCTTATCTTATACCGTGCCTAATATTATTGAGAATCCTTCTCATGAAGAGGGATGCCTCTTCAACTCAAGTTTCTAATGAATAATCAGGAAAATTTAACAAGAAATTGGAAGGTCTTCAACAATTCAAGTGAGTCAAGAGAACTTGGGTGAAGTGGCAATTCCCTTCATTGAAGATTTAAGGAATTTGATTCAAAATAATGAACATGGTGTGGAAGATTTATATGGTACTTTCATTTACAATTAATGAAAATACTATGAAGATGGCTAGTTGTGCTGAAGTGCTTGGATATTCAAATCCTCCAACCTATTGGATCTTTTTCTTGCAGAATCCTATACAACAACAATGCTTGACTCTATGCAACCCAAATTCTGATTATGCCAAGAATCAAGTCCAATTAACAAGGATTAAATCCTCCTTGAGTTTGAACTCCACAAGCTCAGGTGGGTGTACCTAACTTCTGCCTTCAATATTCAATAGTATCATAGATGGGTAGGCATAGTGGATATAACATAAACATGTAAATGATAACATATTTTGCAAATATTGATGAGAACCGCATAATCCAACATACCAGACCAGTGACCTATCAATGGGTATGGAATCACTTTAAATGCAAT
Organism: Thuja plicata; assembly: GCA_018584345.1. NCBI lineage: Eukaryota > Viridiplantae > Streptophyta > Pinopsida > Cupressales > Cupressaceae > Thuja > Thuja plicata. The sequence continues at coordinate 565,262 of MU220951.1, read as the reverse complement.
GACCTTTAACAAAAAAATACATCAAATGTAAATCTTACAAATGATCTCTAAACTTGAGTATGCCTTACATACTTAATTCACTCTTGAAAGAAGAAATAATTATCAAATCTATTATAGTTTTTTACTCACTAAAACTACCTTAAGGAATTTAATTCTCTCCTTGAAAGAAACCCTAAACCAGTTAGACCCTCTGCCTTACAAAGTGACAGACTGAGATGTCCTTAACAACCAATCCAAATGAGTACAAAAGCTGGAACAAAGACAACTATTCAATAAGATCACACAAATGACAAGAAATTAGAAACATATATTGATATCAAAGCATCAGTTACATATAAAATCAGAGCCAAAAATACTACTTGATAGTTTTAAATCTCAATATGCAGAGCTTTACAAGCCTTTTGTGGCATAAAAATCCCATCCTTACAAATGACCCAGAAAATCCAAATATAGCCACATGATACCACAAGCTAGGATTGCCTTAGGGAAAACAAACCCTAAAACACAACCACCAAAGCTCGGGAACCAAGTCATCATTAAGTAAAAACTCTTCATCACTCCATCCTATGCACAATCTGATATGAAACTGTCAATCACCTCAATATGTAGGAGAACAATGCCTTGCAGAAGAAAAGAGATATATTTTACAATAAACAACTTAGGAAAACTACCCCAGTCCATGCTGTAAATATCAACTGATCCTTCTTCAAAATATTAAACAATGATTTGATCTGATTTCCCAACCACCAAAGCTCGAGAACAGACCCAAAATAATGGCTGAAATGAAAGGAAGCCAACCAAGGGTTACAAAAGTTTACAAATCTGATAAAAAACCTTAAACCATCATTTCTTAACATAAATGAAACATAAAATTATTTAGAGGAATCAGATTTATCTATCTACTCTCCAACAACATGAAATGCAAAGCCACCACTTCAAAACCCCCAGGAAACTATTTAAATATTCAAATATCAGCTGCAATGGTCACACCTGGCAAGGAAAAACCTATCAAATACCCAAATTCAATTTTAAATCTATCTTTAAAATATGGTTGTTGATCTCCTTGATAATCACCCACGAGCACAAAATAGCTGGCCATTCCACATAGCATCATCAGTCCCACTTTGACCTTCCTTAGTAACCTAGACATGCGTCGGTCATGCATGATGCCACAAAAGGTATTTATCGTGCATCTTTGGATTAAGGCATTACACCCACAACATGATCAAAATAGACCTGCCAGTCCTTTATTCTCCTTCATCCTAGACCCATGATTTGAGATGCAACATGGCAACCATGTGCAATCCCTAAATGAATAAACACTGATCATCTCCTCTTCTAGGAAACATGCCTACCATTCAATGAAATTAGAACTGACCCATCTTTAATTTTCTTCAAGCTTCAACAGTGGCAACCCCATAATCTTAGATTGGACACGTGGCGAGCAGGCGCAATGCCTTGAAGACTAAACATTGATTACCTTTCCTTTGAGGCATAGCGCCCACCGTTAGATTGACAAGATCTTGTCTACACATTAACTTTACCTTTATCTCAGATTAGTCCCGCTATGGACACATGTCACTCACCTATGCAATGCCTCAAAGAATAACTAATGTGCATCTTCTGTTCATGGGAAAGCGTCAACCGTTGGATCAAATATGAACTATCTGAACCTTATCATCCTGTAAGCCTTTGAAGAAGTAGGGCCCGTGATCCGAGTTCTGCCATTCATCCTGTAAGCCTTTGAAGAAGTAGGGCCCATGATCCAAGTTCTGCCATTTGTCATTTAGGCATGATGCCTTGATGAATAAACAAATTGCATCTATTGATTGAGGAAATGCACCATTCGTTAGATTAAATTGAATTTGTCTTATCTTTAACTTGTCACTTACTTAGAAGGAGAGGGCCCCATAATCTAAAAAGGACATGTGGAAACACAATGCAATGCCTTAATGAATATACTGGTTGCATCTTGCATTTGAGGTTATACACCCATTGTTGGATTGAAAAAGACCTGTTCGACAACTAAGAAGTGAGGAATATGATGGGGGTTTCAAACTTAAGAAAAATTAAACACATCCCACTAGGACTTAGGAAATAAAATAAATGGCCCCGCTCGACGAATTAAGACCCATGGGTAAGGAACTTTAAGTGGCCCAAAAACTAACATAACTTTATAATAGGCATGAAGGAGACCTAGGGTTTTAGTCCAAATTCATACCAAGGGTTTTACAAGTGATACTAGGGTTTTATAACTAGGCCTAAACATCATGAAAATTGGAAAGATTTAACAGAAGGGAAAACCTCTTTCAATCCTAAAAAGATTTAGAACATGAACATGTCAAATGGAAAATTTATGACCAACACAACCCAAGCTGATATTTTCACCCCTATATCTCTATCTATAACCAATGTTCTTACATACACATTTTTCATCACGACTATCTCTAAAAAAAATGGTAATGCCATACATGTTAGTAGTGGCTGGAATCCTATTAATTAATGTCTTTGTGTCACCTTCAACCAGTCTCCCTTTTATTTCTCAGGTTATACCTTCTCTACCCACATACCACAATGTTCCACCTTCCTACTATACTACACCTTCAAATCCTCCATCATAATCTAATTTTTCACAATCCAATTCATCCACTAAAGCTACCATAAACCAATTGTTGTAAAATGTTTCATCCTTACAATAATAATTGGATAACATAACACAATCCAAGTTTACAATTCCTACATATGCGACCTCTTTTCCACTTTCCATCAAGATCCTTCACACCCCACTTTCACAACACTATAAGGTTCTCTATTTGGAGAAATATAATGGATATAATGTAAATGCAAGATGTAGGGCTAGATGATAGAAAATGACAGGCTTCTATATGCACATAAAAATTAGGAACTAATAGGTAATTTCTAGGACCAGAAACAAAAAGGGGAGACTGTAACACACTTGCGGTCTAAATTTTAGGCTTGAATGGGGGAATGTGGTGACCTAACTGCCCTATTCTTAGGAATGGGATGACTCACTTTTCCTAATCCCTACACTTTTTGATGAACTTAGTCATAGTCTATAGCCAATCTCTTGATCTACTTGAATCTCACTTTGTAGAGGCACCGCTTGTTCCTACACATAGAAAAAGAGAGGAAATATTATGTAGAAAGTGGCTTGCCTCAGTCAAACCTTGGTTTTGGAATCAACCTTGAAATAGAAATAAAATTTACTTGAAATGAAAGTGTGTTGATATAAAGAAAAGGCGATATCAGAAAATGAAATTCTTATATCTTCATATATCTTCTTGATGTCAAAGTCCCCATGCAGATTCTTAAAATTCACTTGAATAAGAAAAGGATCATGAATGCCTTCACAATGTTTGGATCTACAAATTACTCCATGATCCTCTATGCTTGGAATGCTTGATCTCTTGATGCTTGCTTGATTTCTTGAATTGCCTTGATTGCTCTTGATGTTGAGTGATATTCTTTCCTTGCATGCTTGTATTGTGTGTATCCATATCAAAATAAGGGAGGTATCCTTGTTTATATACCTCACACATCATTTTGGAATACAAATTCAAAGAAAGATGATGTGGGATAGGATTTTCCGCTTAAACAAAGCAACCATTACAAGATTTCAATTTGGGGCCAATCATTGACGAATAGGGAAATTAGGTCCTCCTATTCCCTCCAATGAGGTCCCAAATTAGGACCAAATGCCCTAATTGAAGAGAAGATGACAAAAACATATGTGGAATTGAGTTTTCGTAAGAAAAATTGAGGCTAGATCAAGAATAACAAACATGGAGTACCAAGGACTTTAAAATAAGGTCTAACTAAGCAAGAAATTGTATAGGATACACTTTACAATGCTACAACAAACTATGTTCATTAGATATGGAAGAGCATGATTTTGTTACAAGAAGATCATCCAAATTATACAAGAATATTTTATGGCATCAATGATTCATTCATAACATGAAGAATCTAAATATCATAGATAACTAGAAACTTATGGTGGATTTGGATCTAGAAAATGGATCAAATTTGAAGATGTTCATTCATCATGAATCTCAGGTAACCATCAAAGGAAAAATTTCCCAATTGAAGGGGAAAATCTAAAAAAAAATGGTCAATCTTATATGTTTTGACATATGTGGGTTGATACTTGAACCATGCTAATCAAAGATATAAAGTCTAAAGTCAATGATTACTTGAAATATATGCTTGCATGTTCTTCATTAAACAACATTAAAAGGTTTTTAATAAGTTAAAATTCTATTAAAATCTTGTGTAGAAGCAAATAATAAAATGCATAAAGAAGCTCAAGAGTGATAATGGTGGATAGTTTATCTCAAAAGAGTTTGAAGAATTATATACAAATTTATGAATCCAAATATAATTGACATCCTCATATGATATAGAGAAAACAATATTTTTTGAACCCAAAAACTAATTGGCTAGACTATCAAATATTTTTTAGGATATATATAGAACTCTATGAAATACATTATATATAGAGTTCCAACCAAGGAAATTATTGGAGATGATACCAAAATAAGTTTGGTGAAGGATCAATTCAATGTCAATCCTTGAACTTGGGTATTTTTATGTAAAGAAAATCTACATATATTGTTGGAAATAATGGAATGGTGTGTACTGAGAGGGGAGGGGTGAATCAGTACCCTTAAATTTTTTATCACTTAACCTTAATCATTTTATGTAATCAATTATATTAGCAACCATATATGCTATTCTATCTTATGCATGGTATATCAATTCATAAACTTAATTTGCATGTAAACATTCATAGAAACATTCACGAAATGCAATTCAATTTTACAGTGTTCCAAAAAAATGGAGCAGGAACGGGAGGGAGGAGGAGGAGAGGAAAGGGAGGGATAAATAATTTTGAATTTTGAAACTGGAGGAAAGCAGGGAGTTGATGGATCTTTTGCGGGATCTACTATAGAAGGTGTTGATTTTGCTGTAAGATTTGTGCAAAAAGATGGAGGATCTACTTTGGCACTGTCCAGCAAGGATAATGGGTCAGAAATGGGACCAGAGGCAAAAAAATCAAAATATTCGAATGTTGGGGGAGAATCATCTGAAGGTAAGTCACATGGTTTTTCCACTAATCAAGGGAAAGGGAAATGGGCTGGTCTCTTTGGTATAAAACCATCGGGTAAGTCTTTAATCCCCAAAGTTAATATTTTAAAAAACCCACTGAAAGGAGAGTTTGGTATTGATATACTTGATCTGTTAGTGGAACATACAATTTCAATCATGGCTTCTACTTTGTTTAGCAAATGTTTGGGCCCAAGACCAAATATAGATTTAGTTAGATCCTTTGTGGACAAGAAATGGAGGCTGAAAGGTCAAGTTGATGTAGCGACTATGCCTAAAGGTTTATTCTCCTTTGAATTTTCAAATTGGGAAGACATTTCTAAAGTTTTGTGTGGGGGTTCCTGGATGATGGGAAAATCCTCCTTATCTCTGCAAAAATGGATGACTAACCTCGACTATAATGATAGTTTTTTTTATAGCAACACCGGTCTGGGTTCGTCTACCTGGGATGCCTTTGGAATATTGGCATGAGGACACTTTGATCACTATAGAAGGTGCCTTTGGGGAGCTTCTATCTATTGATCCAATGAAAAAAGCTAGAACAAGACAAGTGTATGCAAGGATTTGGGTTAAAATTCAATAGAATGTAGATCTTCTTCAGGTGATAACCCTAAAATTGAAACTGGGATCATGGATCCAAGAGGTCGAATATGAATCTATGCCTTTTGCATGCTTCATATGTAAGAAATCAGGCCACTGGGCTAAACATTGCCCCCAGAAGCCTCAAAAGGAAAAGAAGAAGGACCAGGATCAAAATAAAGGACAGAGAATGGAATGGAAAAGAAAAATAGAGGAAACTAATGTCATCCCAAAAAATTTGGATGGAAATAGGGATCAGATAGATAAAAGCATGTATGAAAAAATAAATGAGAATAATCAGAAGGAGAAAAAAGGGGAAGCACAAAAAACTCAAGTACAAGAATCAGTAAAGCAAGTTCCTAAAGAAAGGACAAATGAATCCACACACCAGAACACATCAGCAGAAGAAAAAGGGGAACCTTTCACAGGAGAAACAAAACAGAATGAATCAAGGATAGAAGAAAATCTGACTCATTCCAAAGGAGAAGAAAAAGAAAGGGACTCTGAAGAAGATGAGATTTTGGTAGAAACAAAAAATAAAACAACACAAAGGTCAGAGGAAAAACTAGAGAAGGAGAATGATACAACTAGGGGAAGCAAAAAGGACTCCCTAAATGATCCAAATCAGAATGATAAACATAAAAAGAAGAAAGATATAGATCCAGAGGACAAGGAAAACTCTTAGTCAATTGTGGGAGACTCAAAGAAGGGATCAAGAAAGAAAGGCTCAAAATCCCTTAAAGGAATCTACTCTGCTTATGAGATGAACTCTAACTCAGGAAAGAAAATTAAGAGCTCCTCAACGGGGAACCCCAAGTCGATAAAAAAGAATGGAGGTCAAAAAATAGGAGTCTTGACAAGAGGTCAGCAGAAAGCAGATATAGGAACTCCAAAACCAGAAAAAGGAAGAAAATCACAGAAAACTCAAAGGGAAGATGAAGATAAACATAATATTGCTGATGGAAAAAAACTCACCATCCATCAAGTTTTCTTTCCAATCCTTAAATGAAGATTATTTCCTGGAACATTTGAGGACTCAATGGTCCTCATAATCAAGATGTAGTTAGAAATTTAGTTAGAGATTCTAAACCAAATATCCTTTTGATTCAAGAAACTAAGATGATCAAAGAAAAAACTGAGAATTTGAAATTGTTAAAAAATGAGAATTGTTTTGGTAGTAGTTCTGAAGGGGCTTTTGGGGAATTGGCTATCTTCTGGAATCAATCTTGCTTTGACTATCAGCTCCTAAAATAGGAAAAAAAAAATTTAGCAGCCAAAGTCTGGAGTTTAAAGGATAATTTCTCTTGGACCCTTATAAATGTTTATGCCCCCAATACTAAATCTGGAAGACTTAAGCTTTGGAAGAAGTCGCATGATCTGATGGAAACCAGTTTGGATAACAACTTTCTTATAATGGGAGATTTTAATACTCCCTTAAAGCAGGAAGATAAAATGGGAGGAAAGTTATCGCAAGTGGAAAGTAGGGTAGATTTGATGGATCTCATTATTAATGAAGGGCTACTGGATGTTGACATGGAAGGGATTAATTACACTTGGTCTAATCGTAGGGTGGGAACTAATCTTATTCAAGTTAATCTTAATAGGGTTATGATCAGTCCAGACTGGTATAACAAGTTCTCCTGTGCCCTTTCTTCTCTTACCAGAATTGGCTTGGACCATTTTCCTATTTCCTTTAATGTTACTCCCTTCATAGGCAAAAGAAATGCTCCCTTTAGATTTGAGAAGATGTGGCTAGACCACCCTGATCTGGAAAATAAAATAAGGGATTGGTGGAATATTAAGGTGGAAGGAACTGCAATGTTCAAAGTGGTTAAGAAATTGGCTAATATGAAATCTAATGTTAAATACTGGAATAAGAATGTCTATAGGGACATCTTCTAATCCAAAAATAAAACCCAAATGGACCTAAAATAAATCTAGGAGAAAATTCAAAGAAATGGTCTAACTGAAAAATTGAAAACCTAAGAGAATTCTATCCTTGCAGATCTTCACAATATCATTGATAAAGAGGAGAATTTCTGGAGGTAGAGATCCAGATCTCTATGGTTGAAAGCTGGAGATAAGAATACCAGATTTTTCCATCTTACAGCTCTTAAACACAAGGCAATAAATAGAATCCATTCCTTGTCTACTACTAAAGGTAAAATTACTAAAGAAGAGGAAATAAGGGAAGAAATGATGGGGTACTTTGTGACCTTGTTATCTAAAGATAAAAATCTTAACTTAGAAGACCAAAAGAAATTACTTTCTTCAATTCCTTGTAAAGTGGATCATCCTTCCAATGTCCTCTTAAAATCTATTCCCTCAGATATTGAAATCAAGAAGGCTATTTTTTCTTTTGAAGGAGAGGAATCTCCAGGTCCTGATGGGTTTCATATGTTTTTCTTCTAGCAGTTCTGGAGCATCACTGGTACAAATGTTTGTTCAGCGGTTAAAGATTTATTTGGAACTAAATCTATTTTGAAGGAACTAAATTCTACTTTTATAGCTCTCATTCCTAAAAAACTTGGAGCTGATACTGTTGATGGCTTTAGACCAATAAGTCTTTGTAACTCTTTATACAAAATCATTTTGAAGGTCATTACCACTAGACTGTTGAGATTACTACCTAATCTGATTTCTCGTCAACATAATGGTTTTGTTCCGGGAAGAAAAATCTTGGATTCTATTATTTACTAGTAAAATTGGCCCCTATTTTCGACAAAAATTGGTCAAATTATCTACGCAGATTGGTTGAAGGACCCATAAATTGCTTTGTCGATATTTTTATCATCGAAAGATCGACACATTCTTGTTAACGTCGATATTTATACACAAACTTGGTTGAAATTAGCATATTCAAATGCCCATATTATTTGTTGAAACTGCGCCCAACATTCATCAAAATGTTCAAAAAGTTTTGACCAAACTCAGTCGAAATGTTTGAAAATTTTCAACACAGAATGGTCGAAACATTTTGACTAAACTCTTTCTGTTTCAACCAGGATGCCAAACCCACGATGCAAGCTTTTGACATAGAATGGTTGAAATATTTTGACCAAACTCTTTCTATTTTAACCAGGATGCCGAACCCATGACACAAGCTTTTGACCAATTAATGTCAAAATTTCAACAAAAATTGAATTTAAAAAAAAACAAATTCTGAAACCAAATAGCCTCAGTTTTGGTACTCGGCTTCAATAGAAGATGGACCAATAACAAATTGCTTCTTGCTCTCTAACAAACAAGTCTTGAAACAAGTGAGAAGCTATAAGTTCATGACTTCAACTTTTAGCTTCTCACTTGGTTCAAGACTTGTTTGTTAGAGAGCAAGAAGCAATTTTTTATTGGTCTATCTTCTATTGAAGCCGAGTACCAAAACTGAGGCTATTTGGTTTCAAAATTTTCTCATTGAGTTTGGTATTCAATCTAAACAACCATCAATCATATTTTGAGACAATCAATGTGCTACTCAAATCTCATATATCCCAATCCATCATCAAAGGACCAAGCATATTGACATCCAGATACACTACATTGGGGATCTCATTCATGGACAAGTCATCAGTCTACTATTGCCCAACATCCAAGCAAGTTGCCAATATTTTTACCAAAACCTTCACATAAAGAAAGTATTCTTATTTGTTAACTTTGTTGGGGGTGTGGGAGGCTTCGTCTTGTGGGGGCATACCTGGTCTTGTTGTGCCTTGATCCATAGATTTTATTGGACCTTTGGGCCTCATGGCTCTATCTTGGTCAAAAAATTTCCCGTTGTGCGACCTGCAAAATTTGCGGTGCTCATCTTCATTCTTTTCCTTTCGGAGATAGAATTGTTACATTTTATGTTTTTTAAAATAAGAATTGTTGTATGGGGGAAAATGAAACAAATGTGTAACTTAGTTAT
>MU220951.1:504084-518130 GCA_018584345.1 Thuja plicata | reverse complement strand
AATTACAAAACAATGAGGTCTTGTCTTTCACTAGACGCAACCTTGGCTCAAACCGAGTTCACATTTCCCTTTGTTTGGTTCCCCGGATAAAATACCATGGTTTCTTACCTGCACACTCAATTCAAATATCAGTATTCTGAGGAAATAAATATACATCATAAAGAAATAAGCAATATTCATAATATAAGGACATCATCAACATACTAAGTTTATTACTAAAGATCACAAGATTACATAATTCTCATTTTAAGCATTTATCATAAGGTAAAATTCACATTGCAAGAAATAAAAATTGAATATCTATATCAAATAAATTTCAATCTCATCAATAACCATAACATAATCATAATGAGTTTCCAAATCAATAGTCTCAGAATAAATATTCATAATAGAAAACATAATATAGTCCATAAGGTGCATCATAAAGCATCATGTGTCCATGCATCCAAAATAGTCAAATCCGTGGCATAAAGCATAAAGCATAAAGTCCATAATGTCCATAGTGCATCAAAAGTAAAGTATCATATGCTAAATCTATCATAAGCAGAAAACTGGAAAACTATGATGGGGTTCGAGGTGAGGCCTCACACTCTTTTCTGCATCCACATTCTGTGATTGGATTGTGTCAATAAGAATGGCTAATTGATCAATGATAGATTCATTTTGGTCAATGTCTATATCAAGTATTATCTATTGAAGTATATCCCTTATTGTTTCAAGTACCTGTGTGTCCTTTATTTCCTTTTTAAGCTTATCTTGGATAGATTTTCTTCTACAAAGTTCTGCATAGTTTGTAAGTGCCTCTAGATCTAATGTCCTTGGATCACAGGCTGGTATTTCAATAATCTCTTCTAGTGTGGGTGGATTCTTGTTCTTCTTCTTCTTTGATAGAGTTGTGGAAGGACCTATATGCAGTACCATATCAAGTTCCTTTGCTTGGTCTGATGTGCTTTTGAAGGCTTTGGAGTATGTGTACCGATATCCTGCTGCTCGGTGTCCACTTGTCGGTTGGGAGTGGATGTCTACACATCAACCTTAGGATTATCTGCAACATCTCCTTTGGTATCCTTAGGAGTGGTATCACATTGTCTCTCTTCTTCACCTATATCTTTTTGATCTCCATCTGTTTCTTTTGGTTCTCCATCTTTTATATTTTTCTCTCCATCTATATTCTGCTCATCAGATGTGTTGTTCAGTTCCTCTGCACCCTTATCCTCGTGTATTCTTGCATCAAGCTTGGGTGACTTCTCCTTTTGTGAGATGATATTAATATATTGTATCAATAATAACATTTGACCCAGTATATTCACCTTTTCAACATCTATAGTTGTATCTTTTTCCTTGGGCTGCCTGGAGGTAACAATATTATCTTCATCTCCCTTTATCTCATATGCAGGATCATCTCCGATGATATCAATGATATTTGTATATTTGATTGTATCATCTACAGTATCCCCTAATGATTGTAGAATATGAGGAATGCCATCCATTGACTTGCTTGCTTCTATATTCAATTTAGTTTGAGTGACATCCTCATCATCATTTATCAGAATGTGTTCTGGACTTGGGATATCCTTCATTTCTTCATTGTGAGGCTTGTCGGCGAGTTCTAATATTCTCTCGGGAGTTGTATCCTTTTTAGGTACATTGAGTATTTTCCTCCATGTATCCTCACTTTCTCTATCAAGATCAATAAAGTTTCCCTATAAGACTTTGTAAGCTCTTAATTTTGCTGAGAACTTCATGTAATGTAGGTTCATCATTTCTTCAATTTCTTCCATTTTGGACTCAGGTGGCATAATAGAAACTAGGGTTCTTTCCCTTATCTATTTCTCAGAGTTCAATGTGAATGTCCATCTTGCTGATAGTCTTTCTATAAGTTCTTTAGGCATCTTATCTTCAAACTGTATTGGTACATATTTGAATATACTCATCATTGTGATGATGACTTCCTCTATCTTGTTATGATCCTCGGGATTCAGAGTTAGCCATTTTCTAATCTTAGGGTCAATAATTGAACCGGCCTTGATCATTGATGCACATACCTCATCAATTATAGTGGGAAATTTATTCTTACTAGGTTGGAGTTGCTCACTCTCATCTTTCTCAGTGTCCTCTATATATTCCTTTGTTCAGATTAGTCTTTTTCTCCTCTTAGGTTATGATGTTTTCCCTATTTGAGGTTTCCTTTTGTAATTCCTTACCTATCCTTTCTTGACCGGTGGTGACTTTTCTTTAGCAGTTTGACTCCTTGTCCGTGATGTAGCCGTAGTCCTTGNTTTTTCTCCTTTTAGGTTATGCTGTTTTCCCTATTTGAGGTTTCCTTTTGTAATTCCTTACCTATCCTTTCTTGACCGGTGGTGACTTTTCTTTAGCAGTTTGACTCCTTGTCCGTGATGTAGCCGTAGTCCTTGGTTTCTTTGTAAGTGGTGGTGGTGCATCAGACTCTGTAGATTCGAAGTCACTTACTTGTTGACCTTCACCGATAGGTGACTATTCCTCAGTGTCATCCTTTTGTCTAGACTCTTCATCATTTACCAACAACTTCTTCTTAAGTGTCTTTACCATTTTTTCTTTCTCTCTATCAATTTTCTTCACAACTAAGCCAGTTTTTATTATTTCCTTGGCTTCCTCATAGGTTCCAAACCTAGGTTGTGACTTGTCTAATGGTTCATTTAACAATGCTTCAATGGAATTGGTGGCTTGATCTATGTTGAACTCATAGTCAAGTGGTGCTAACCATGCTATCCTCGGTACAACTGGTTTGATAAAGGTGTTATCAGTGTCCACCATAAAACAAATGCCAGTCTTATAATTTTCTACTAGTTGTTCTGGTATCCTCATCCTTTTCTGCATTCTGTCCTTAAATCCAGTGAAGTATTCATCCATAACTGATATAAAGTTGTCACCTAGTGACTTGATGTATTCACTAATTTGAATTGTCACTGGTTGGGTAGTATCCCAGTTGACATTACCGATAGATGGAAAGAAGTTCTAGAAATAGAAAAATATACACATTAGAAGTGATTTGAACTTACATGAATTGGAATTTGTAGACCTGATTGTCCTCATGTTCTCCTCTAACTACTTTAGTAGAAGCTCAGATAGATCTAACTATAATCACTTCTTTACAATCTTGTGTTCAGTGTCAACTGCTCCACATGCTATGTTGTTTAACTTGCTGGATTGGTATATCTGGTATCCTAGTACACATGCACCGAACTTTAGTTTTGGATCGGTGATAGTGTTAACCTTTAATCCTTTGTTATCCCATACTGCACCTGTCATCTTCTCAATCTCAAGGCGAAGAGGATGTTTAAGTGCCTTGGCCTTGTCAGTTATAGGATAACCGGTCACAGTGTGTATGACATCCCTTGTGATTAGTTTCGGTTCATCCAGGTACATATTTTTGTCATGCACTCTTCTCAACACTATCCTAATCCACTCGGTTTTAAACTCCCTTAGAACATTAGGAAATTTGTCACCCCTTTGACCTCAATGTGTTTGTGCTCATCCTTGATGGTTCTGTCTTTGCAAAGCTTCTTGTAAGCTTTATCAAACTCAAGATCTCCTATATCAAAAATATTGGAATGTATGTATGAATGGACATCCTCAATAAGTAAAACCCTAGGTGGAATGTTAGAGAATGCACCAGCATTGTTGGGTTGCGAAGAAAGCTCTAGACAAATTTTGTACTTAGGTTCTTCACAAGTGGAGTTCTTGATCAGATTAACCTTCTTCTCTTTGGCGTTCTTGATCTTGGAAACTCGTGAAGTGGTTTCCATAGTTTCTAAGAAATTTAGGGCTTTTCTCGTTAAATAAATAGTGAGCTCGGTGATGTTACTTACTTAACCTTCTGAAAGCTACTGTGATTCTATTTGAATGCTATGAATCTGCTGGTTAAACGCTTCTACAATCTGGTCGCTCTTTTCTTTTCTTTGCTCTAAATCGCTGGTGAATGAAATGAATTCTCCATCATCCTTTTATAGATGGTGCCCTAAGTGGCACAGTTAATGCTCTACCCACTTGTTGGGCGTCGAAGACATAGTCACTTGAGTGACATGCCAACTTTATTTTTGGTGAAAATGTGATGCTTGGGGCATGTGTCAAATCATTTTTCTTTTCACATGTTCAACGATAGATCTCGGTATATGGCGAAGACAACATTGTCTTTTGATTATCGACGATGTTTGGTTTACATGAGAAACTTAGCTTTTGTATGTTAACCCATGATTCTCAGAAAGCATTGACAACTTAGCTTTATAAGTACACCAATGCTTTTTGGTATGCATTAACCGACGAGATTGAATTTACAGAATCATAACAAGAAATACCATAGTGCATCTTTAATCATGCTAGTTTGGCATTTTTAACTATGTATAATGGAACTGATGTAAAGTATAACTTAGTATAGTGCAGTTCCATTCTTACTTGTTCATCTTAGGCGAGGGTGGTGATGTCACTAGATCCATTGGATAAGATGTCACCAATTGCATTGCTTGGTCCAGCATCATCAGTGTTTGTATCTTTCCTCCACATTTTATTTCTTATATTCTTGATGTCTTCATTGGTATTTCCATTAGCAAAGGTACTTATCTCCATCACTCGGCCTCTGCAGTCCTTGCTTAGATGACCAACTTTATGATAGTGTAAGCCTGCCATTCCAAGGTTAGTCCAGCTCCTAGACTTTCTCATCCATTTTTTCATGCAGTTTATTGCTATGTGTCCATATCTATCACATGTTGTGCAGTTTGTCCATGTATTGTAATTGCAAACATATGAGTTACCAACTCTTCTTGGTTGATAAGCAGTTTCATTTTCTTTAGGCTTCCATGCTTGCTTTTTCTTCTTCCTGCATTCAAGAGATGTGTGCCCATGCATTTTGCAAGTAGGATAGTATTTTTCCATTTAGATTTCCTTGTTTGTTTGTTTCACCTCAGATTTACATTCATATGCTTTATGTCCTTTCTTGTTACATTTATAACAATTTCCTATGAATGAAGATGTGGATTTAGGAATACCTTTCATTTTTCTCTTGAAAATATTTGATGTGTGGCATGGTTTTCCATAGTGATTGCATGATTGCTTTCTTGGTCTTGGATTTGTGTAGACATTCTTTGGATCAACTTGGTATGGTGAGACTCTATTCTTGATATACCTACCCTAGTTAGGTATTGTTGTTGAGTTTTCTTTGTCCATCCAGAAAATCATCCATCATTTTGGTGCTTTCTTCAGCTCTCTTGATCATGTCATTGTGTTGTTTTTGAATACTTATTTCATGCTTCCATCTTTCATTTTCTTCTCTTAGCTCACCAATAGCTTCCAACTTTCCATTCAGTTCTATGTTCATTCGATTTACCTCCTAACTCATAAGAATAATCTGATTGGTGATCTCATGACGATGTTCAGTAAGTCTTTGTATTTTTTATTCTTTCTCTTGTAGCTTTTCAGTGATCTTCCTCTTGTCATCAATAGCTAGTGTTATCTCTTGTTCAGCTTGTCTAGAATTATTCATAACCTCAATCATTCTTACCATCTGTGTCCCTTGAGTGATTTACAGTGATTTCACTTGTCTAGCCAGATGTTGATTGATTTCATGTAGACTTGTAATGCTACCTTCAAATGTGTCTGATGTATTGCAAGATGTAGATCCCGATGACTCAAATAGATCAGGTATCTATTCTTCATGATAGTCTGTTTCATTACAAAGAGATGCCATAACCTTTCTTTCATCCAGTAGCTGTCTCATCTTGACTCTAGCTTCTTTATATTGCTCATAGAAGATATGTATCTCTATCTTCTGATTCTCAATACTCTTGTCTAGCTTATACCTTTCCATTGTATGATATTTTCTCTTAAGTCTTTTAAAATTTTCCAAATAAGAGATCTAGCTCTGATACCAATTATTGGAAATAATGGAATGGTGTGTACTGAGAGGGGAGGGGGTGAATCAGTACCCTTAAAACTTTTATCACTTAACCTTAATCCTTTTATGTAATCAATTGTATTACCAACCATATATGCTATTCTATCTTATGCATGTTATATCAATTCATAAACTTAATTTTCATGTAAAAATTCATAGAAACATTCATAAAATGTAATGACACATGACACAAGATTTGGTAACGCAGAAAACCCTTGTTAGAAGGTAAAAACTGCGGTGGGGATGAAACCCACAAAACTTCACTATCTGCAGAATGGAAAGGGTCGGTAAGGACTTACAAGTTTGATCACTTATGATGATCTTACCCTGTTAGGAGTAACGTGTAGAGACTGGTTAAGGTCTATTCTGTTAAGAGCTTTAGCAACACTATTTAGTGTGCACTCGGTTAAGAGATTTATAAAGGATTGTTAAATCCACCTTTCTCAAGGATTTCTTCTATTTTCTACACTCGTTAGAATGTAGTCAAAAATATTCATTGACCTGAGTATATGCAATCTAGAAATGCTGATTGCAGATCCAATAAACTTCACATGTATAATTATCACCTATAGTTATTGATCAATACCTTTGTTCTAATCGGTAGCCTTGGATCTTGTTCTTGATAACTGATTTCATCTTTGGCTGTTCTTTTGCATAAAACTCTGTCTCTAATCCATATAAGTGTTTGCGGCTACAATCATCATCACATCCTTATGTTCTCATTGATTACACATCTATTTATACAATGAGTTTCACCTAAATGAGTTTCATGCATAACAATGATAACTCTATGATCAGAGGTTTACAAATTGACCTTGATCTCCTAGTTTGCATGTTTTCAATTAGTTAGACTGATTAAAACAATTATAATTACATTGATTGTCTCTCAAGAAATGGATTTAAAGCTAATAAAAAAGCTAAATACAAAACACAAGTGTTTAATCTCATGTGGAAGTCAAATCCACATTTCTCAAGATTTATAAATGTCTCCCGGTAGACTGGTGCTCGGGTTGCTCTGTAGTCTGTCGGGTTCCTCTGGTATCTGTTATGTCAAGTTACACTATAATCTTCTTGTTGGGTTCCTCTGTTGGGTTACTCTGTCGGGTTCCTCTTGTAACATTTTTTGGATTGCACTAGTAAACTGTGTCGGCGGGTTCCCTTGTGAACTTGTCTGTCGTGTTGCACTAAACCTATCTTTCGGTGTTGGTGTTAACGACAGTTTCAAAACTATTTTCCTTTGCATACTAATGGAAAAATATGTCTTCATATATATCTAATGAGAAAAGGAAGAAAATGGACATGAAAAGTCAAAAGTATATACTTTGGGATATGTATTGACACTTGATGGATATAATATTTATGGCATTAGTAAATTCTTAATGATAATTGACAAACATGCCATTTTTCATGAAATGATGTGCATACCAATTAAAGTGGGAGATAATGAACTTCCTATATCTTTAAATGTATATAAGCATTTAAAAACAATCACTTAAATTAAGGGAATCTAATCATTTCAAAATTTTCTTTAGAATGATTTTAAGTTGAACCTAATAAATTATTTGAAGCATTGAAGAGTCCTAAAGAAACTAAATGAAAATATGCTTTTAATTCTAAAGACAAGCCATTATGACTAACAAGATTTCTAGATAAACCACACTTCATTTAAGGAGAAAACTATTGGGTGCAAATGGTTTTTCAAATAAAAAATGAAAAGAAATTCACACATCAATCGCACACAAGGATCAATTGGTACAAAAATAAATATTCAAAAATGTATTACTCTCATCATGATACATTTTCATCCATGACTAAACTTACATTTATTTAAATTTTTCTTGTTAGTAGAATTGAGGATTAAAAAATCGATCACATGGACATCAAAACTACATTGCTTAGTGAATAAATCGAAGAAGATATCTATATAGACCAACTATAAGGATATACGGTTCTAAGGAATGAAGGGTTAGGATGTGAGCTGTAAAAGACCCTATATAGATTGAGACAACCGCTAAGAGCTTGGTACCAATAATTTGACATGTATCTCTATTTTTTTGGTTTATAAAAAGTAAGTCAATTCAATGTTTATATATTTAGAATATATTATATGAAGATTATAATTTCATTATATGTGGATAATGTAATCATTTTTTAAAAATAAGTGACCAGTAAACTTTTTAACGTTACCATCCGCAAGCACGTTGAATCAGCGAAGACACATGCTTGTGATCATAATGGCCTAGTGGGGATTTGAACCTTGGTGGGTACAATACCACCACCACCACTTAAGCAACACACTAGGTCGTGAACCGCAAAATAATGCAATCATTATATGTAATTATATCACACTATTAAATGATACAAAAGCAATGCTAACTTTTTGAGTTAGAAATGATAAATCATGAAGAGATTCACTATTAACCCAAAAAAGTAAATAAAAAATGTACTATTTAATAAAAATGAAATAAAATTTTAATAAAAAATCAATTAATATATTTAAATTTATTTACTATAAATAATTTGCATGTAAAATTAGCAGAATGAATTAATATTCATGAAATTATTCTTTTCCTTATTCCACCTTTAATCTTTCTTATTCTTCATATTAAGCTCAAACATATAAGGTGGTCAAAGGGAAAGAAGCATGTTGACACAAAAAAATTATTAAAAGCTACAATTGTTTTACATGGGCAATTTAAAATATCATTTTATTGAAATTGATTTATTTTCATGCAAGTATATAGAAATTAGTGGACTACCACTTGGTTGATGAAAAGAGAAAAAAAATTAAAGAAACAAAAGCATCCCTTCTTCTTATAGTCAAAGGAGGAATGAATTCATTTACAAGAAAAATATCTACATAACATATCATTACAGTGCCTTTTTTTTAATTTCTTAATAAGTGCTTTCTATGCATGTTTTTCTTAAGAAGTGTTCAACATACACAATGCTCTCGCTATATTGATACTTGTTTTGTATATATTGAAAGTGACACAATAACATAACCATCATTAAAAATGAATATCTAATCATCAATATAGTCTTATCATGATCCATATTTTAATCAAGGAGACCACAGGTGAAATTGTATAAAAATAGAAGATAGTATGATATAAGATCTTATAAACCCTTCATTTGCATCTTATAACCAAATCTTTCTTAAGTAGAGGAATTAGTATTGGATGGGAAGATAGTATAATATAAGATCTTATAAACCCTTCATTTGCATCTTAGAACCAAATTTTTCTTAAGTAGAGGAACTAGTATTGGACGGTCCTTCCAAGCTTAATATCTCAGTGTATGATGATGGTTCTTCTCTATCCATACTAACTTGCCTTTTTCCTAAATATGGTGGTCGAGAATGTGAAACATGAGCTTCTATTTTTCCTTCTAGCATTCCAACAACTATGGACATTGAAGGTCGTAACATAGGAGTTGCATGGGTGCATAATAGGCCCACATTGATCACCCTTAAAACTTCTTCCATAGAATAATTTGAGCTTTTTAGATTCACATCAACCAAATCTAACAACCTTTTTTTCTCATACAAATGCCAAGTCTGTAATGTAACCACAAAATAATTACCATTAATAATCAAGAAAAATGTTTCCATTGTAATTTATTTTTCAGTATCATTAGAAATTATTTTTATGATTTTTTCTATTGCAAATTATTTTCTAAAAAATATTAAAAATTATTGTTTATTAGAAGAATGCATCTCTTGCATTTTATTTTATAAGCATTATTAGAATTATTGTTTAGATTTGGAAGAAAAATTGGTTTACTACAAGTGACATACATATTTTAGATATATGCAACTTAAGAAAAATATATTTTTAGAATTTTATTATAATTTTTAATTAATTTGAATGTATAGTACAAATGCTTATGGAACTGATTGTGTGTGCCTTTTTACATCAATATTTCAGATCAAACTCCATGATCCATCATCGGGATGAAGATAGATCAAAGAGATATTTTTCTCTTCTTGATCTCTCTTGCATCCTCATGATGGATCACAGAGTGTGATTTGAAATGTTGATGTAAAAACTTGCACACAATCAGTTCGAGAAGCATTTGTACTATACCTATGGATTGTGGAAATCTAATATAGCTTAATTTGAATGTACTAAAAGATATATAGTATAAATAATAGTTATATTTTTAGTTAATATAACAGTTTGAATGGTTGTGCTGGATGAGCATGTTTGTTTGTTAAAATATTTTAAAAATATTTTTCCCTTCAATTTGAATACATCTAAAATGTAAAAAATCTTACATTTACACTTAGAAATTAATTGCACATTAGTTAGAGGTTTAGTTAGCAACATGTATAATCCAATATACAATAAATCTTATAGCAATGACAATAAAAGCTTGTAGAAAAGATAGATTTTTAGAAACTTGTAGGAAGGGAATCTTTTTAAAGTTTTAGGCATAGAAGAGGAAAGAGGGTGGGGGGGCACATCCATTATAATATGAGTGTCATTGCTAGAAGATTTATTATATATTAGATTATACATGTTACTAACTAAACCTTTAACTAATGTGCAATTAATTTCTAAGTGTAGATATAAGATTTTCCACATTTAGATGTATTCAAATTGAAGGGAAAATTATTTTTAAAAGATTTTAACAAACAAACATACTCATCCACTTCTGCAGAAGTTGTTTGCAATTGTCTTAATCTTCCTCTTCAAGGAGCTGCTCTAGTGTTTCTTGGTCAAGGTAGGAGTAGTAGAATCAAACATCGTTTGTGTCAGATCAATTGAGAGGGTCGTTGGACACCCCCTCCTCATGAAGTTCTAAAATTAACACTAATGGCTCATCTCAAGAGAATCCTAGGCATGCTGGCATTGGTGGAGTTGGCCGAGATAGTTTTGGTGATATTCAATTTTTTTTCGTTTATAAGGGATTTTATACTAATTATTTAATGGAGGCTCTTGCAATTTTGTATGTTGTTGAGTGGTGTTGTGCTCTTGGTTGGAGTAGGATTATTTGTGAGCTGATTCTTAGGTGGTGGTGACTTTGTTTACTAGGAGAGAGTTTGGGGATGTTAATTGAGAATTGGATTTGGTTATCAAACAAATTCTCTAGTCGTGCAGCTCCTTGGATTATGTCACCTTTACTCACACTCGTAGAGAGTGGAATAGTGTTGCGGATTGTTTGGCCAAACGGGCTTCGACTCATATTAAGGATTGGAATATAGTGGATCAGAGGAAATCACCGCCAGATATTTCTCATATGTTTGATCAATTAGTGGGTAGTGACAAGGTTATGTAGTGCCCTCTCTACTAGGAACTTAACTTACTTTGAATCTCTTTTGTGTTTGAAATATAAAATTTTACCCCTCTTTTTGAATAAACATACCCATCTATAACCATTCAAATATATATATAAATATATAAGCATCTACTTCTAATGGAAATCATCTAACTTGAACTTCTCTATGGGTTGTATAAAACAACAAACTAAGATTTGTAGACAACAATTTGAATTATTCACCTAAGTCATAAAGTGTTGAGGTTTTTCTAGTGGGGACATGTATTCTAAGTTCTTGAGAGTCATGTTGGAGACAAGATCACAAGTCTTGAATTGACTTTCATTGAGGTAACAAGACTTCATAACATCAAAATCGAATCAACATCCTTAAATAAATAAATAAATCAGTTCTTCAAAAACATAGAAATTTTACTTTTATCAGTGATGTGGTCTTTATCAACAAATTACATTTTAAGAAATATCAGTGATATGATCTTTATCAACAAATTACATTTTAAGAAATATAGGAACATTTGATTAATGTGATTTTCAAATCTTAATTTTTCTTTCTATCTAATTTTAGACTATGCTTTCCAACACGTATTTAGAAAATGGTTATATTCTTACCCATTCCAACAGATA
Source organism: Thuja plicata (assembly GCA_018584345.1). Classification (NCBI taxonomy): domain Eukaryota; kingdom Viridiplantae; phylum Streptophyta; class Pinopsida; order Cupressales; family Cupressaceae; genus Thuja; species Thuja plicata. The sequence continues at coordinate 506,300 of MU220951.1, read as the reverse complement.
AACCATCTCTCCCTGCAGTGTCTTCTCTGTGTGAGTTCTGCCACTTACAACTTCAAGAACTACCACTCCAAAACTGTATACATCCGCCTTCTCTGTAAGTTGACCTTTTAAAGCATATTCTGGTGCCATATATCCACTGTAAAAAATTATAAATGATTTAGAGTTGTCAACTTCATGTACATTTTCACAGTTTTGTTGATTGAAATACTGAATGATAACATTTCATTTTGGCATATATACTCTTTTTGGGAAGGAGGAATCTTACATTGATCCTGCCACTCTGGTGCTGACATGAGTTTTCTCTCTGTCAAATAACTTGGCCAATCCAAAGTCAGAGATTTTTGGATTCAAATGTCGATCTAGCAGCATGTTTGTTGTTTTGATATCTCGATGTATAATTCTCAGTCTTGATTCTTCATGCAAATATGCCAGCCCACGTGCAACTCCAAGCCAAATGTTGTATCTTTGAGGCCACTCAAGCTTGAGTCTGAATTCTTTAGGACCTATAAATAACATTACAAACTCTTTTCAAAAGATGCTTTCAAAGTTTCCTAATTGTGAAGGAAACTCTTGTGAATAAATGGTTACAGAATACATTTAGTTATTAATCTATATATAAAACTTCACTATAGGAAGAGAATTGAAACTGAGAATTAATGATTATGGATATTATCAAATAAACTGAGAATGAAAGATTGTTGATATACCAAATAAACTGCGTGTTAGACTGTTGTTCTCCATGTATTCATAGACCAAGAGAAGCTGTTTTCCCTGTATGCAGCATCCATACAATTCAACTAGATTGGGATGCGGCAGTGCAGATATTGTACCCACTTCGTTAAGGAACTCCCGATTGCCTTGTCTTGACTTGGGAGACATCTGCTCTACTGCAATTATTTTTCCATCTGGAAGAATACCCTGATAAGAAGCAAAAAGCATTAAAGAAATTGCTACACATTTCATGGCAATTGAAGCCAAATATCAATGTGGGTTTTTTATGTACCTTGAAAACAGCACCAAACCCGCCTTCTCCTATCTTATTCTCAGTGTTGAAGTCATCTGTAGCATGTTTTATCACCTCCAAACTGAATGTATTGGAAATTGTGTCCATACCTGTCAATTCTGTCCATACCTGTCATAGCATTTAAACAACTCGTGTCCAAACTGAATGTAGAGGAAATTGTGTCCATACCTGTCAGTGCAGTGGAGTATGAAATGAAAAACAAATGGATAGTGTATGTCAAGCAAGAAACATTTCTCATTACCTGCATCATCTTTAGCTCTGAAATATCTGCTCTTCGTTTTATTTCTTTTTCTGATAAAGATGAATAACAAGCACACTGCGAAGCCTAAAGCAATTACTGCACCACAAGCTATGCCGATAATCATAGTTTTGTTGTTTTTATTTCCGCCACTGCTTGTGCTGTTGATTTTGAAGTCTGTCAAAATTAAGAAAGATAAACTTAGAAGATAAATCTTGAATGTTGGAATATGGTTTTGAGGTGACTTTGGAGACATTGAATTTGAGCATTGTTAATCTATACAAAATGTACTAAAGACAAAAAAAAGTCACGATAAATATTAACCGGAAATCAAAAGGCAACCAAAGTTTGAAACCCTTGGAGGGTTTCTGAAAACGTTTGCCTGGAGGAAGAGATTTTGGTGCGAGGGCTGGGTGCTGCTATGTGGATTAGCTGTGAGGGAGTTTGTTTGCTGGGCTCTGATGGTCGCGAATGGGGTTTCCAAGAGTCTCATTCTTGCTGGAGCCTCAGCTGGTGGTGGATCTTCTCCCGGGGTGAGTTCACAGGCGAAGGAGACATTTTATGTTGGAGAGAGCTCGAAGTTGAATAAAGTTAATGGCTACCTTCCGCGTAGCCAGGATCGGCCTGTGCTGGTTATCCCTCCGGAGGTAGTAATGGAAGATGTGGACTATATGGCCAAACATGCATTGATATGCAAGTTTCTTGGTATTCGAATTTCCCTATCGGCTCTGGAAGCCTGGATTCGCTGTTCGTGGCAGGTGGAAGGTGATATGGATATTATGCTGGCTGGTAATAGCTACTTTTTGGTGGCTTTCTCTTGCATGTCAGATCGGGACCGGGTCTTTGAGGGAGGCCCATATTTTTATGACCGTATAGGACTTTTCCTCAAACCCTGGCATACGGGGTTCAATTCTGCTGAGGATCTCCCTTCGAGGGTTCCTGTTGGGGTCCGCC
>MU220951.1:479247-492589 GCA_018584345.1 Thuja plicata | reverse complement strand
TCATAATTCTTTCCAGAAAACATTGGAATTGAAGGCTGAAAACTTCCTGAAGCCATTCTTGATAAAAATTTATAAAGAAATACACAGATCTACCAAACCCTAAATAGGGTAACAAGATACTTACAGAGCTCAACAACAATGCCCTCACAACAAAGGCATTCACGGAATTTTTTATTTATTTTTAATTCCCTTCTCTGCTACAATCCTCCGTACGCACAATCCTTCAAACTATGCTTCTTAACCAAGCTCTGATACCAATTTGATGGGAGGGCAGAGGCATACGAAAATAAAAAGATGGAACACATTGTGCTGCGGCACAATATAATTAATTATATTTCATTGACTTTTTGATGCGTCAAAACATAGCACTCCCTTTTATAGGAAGTTTATAATAATCTAGAAACATCTAACATTAGCCGACAATACATAGTTCTGGAAAATACATAGTTCTGGAAACTACTACAGCCGACATAGCCAAAATACCTAAACCTAAACCTAAAATTCTAGAGACATCTAATGACGAATAAAATAAACCTTAGGAGTAGAAATTAATATTTCTAACATATATTAGTGTGTGCTAAATAATTAGACAAGATCAAAGAAAAATCTAGATATCAATAAGCAAATAACTCAAAGGAAAAGAGTATATTGTTATATATACCTGAATATAAACATCAAAGATACGCCTTCCTAGACCTGCAAAGGTTGTTCCATTGGATATTACTATCTCAGCAAAGTGGAGATGTACATTATATTGTTCATTTTGAAGGCACAATGCATAGTATCTCAAGGAGCTAGATGAACAACGTGCTGTTATATTCCTTTGGCAAATTCAGAGGTGTTGCCTGTCACTATCCATTTATGGTCTTCAGCATCCATAAAATGGCCTGTGTTACTGACTGCCCATTTCTTATCAGAGCTAAGAAAGTAGGAGGAAGGGCCTCTTTATTCTCCTCTGGATTACCTCCGCAATTAATGGCCAAAGAAGTATCTGCCAATCAATGGACAAACATATAGATCATTGTTCAATAAGACATGATTACACATTTTGACTGGATTTATACTCTGAATCTCTTCTAATTCATCTAGAAATATCACTAAATTTATTTGCTTCGATATATCATTCTACGGATCACTATTTCACTCTTTACTTATTTTTGTATTTCTTCTTTGGAGTGTTGCAATTCAAATACTCATGAAAATATAAAATAATTGTTTGGAGATTAAAGCCGAAGTAAGCTGCAACAGCACATCATCAAGTTATAGTGATGTCTCGGACTTTTAAACATAGAAATAATGTGTGGAAAATGGTAGTATGTAGGTGGTTTTTAATTATTTAGAGATAAAAATTTAAATACATAATTGATTGTGCATTAATAATTTATACTATAAAATAAAGGAAGGAATGATAGAACTAGTATATTTATTTTTGGAGAAATATAGAAAAGTATGTTTGTACATTGTTATGGAGTCAGAGAACAAAGGAAGGAATGATAGAAGCCTACAAGGGCCTGCTATTCACCCATCCCTAATAATTTTCTAACAGATCTTAGCTTTGACCTTCTTGAACTTCAAGACATGGTTAAATACTTCAAGTCAGAGTTTAACAGTGTAAACAAGGAGCTCAATAATATGATCTTAGATGATAGAACCACAAGTGGGGATTCTGTCACTCCTTTCTTTGAGATTGCCTAAGTTCTTTAGATCAATCAATCAAAGAAAATGCTGCTCCAATAGACCAAGGGAGACCCCAAGATCCCTAGCCTTATATTGACTATTCTTTGGAATTGATCCCCATAGATGACACTAGGAAAGCTCCTACTCATGATGTGGCTGAAAAGCCCAACCTTTCAAGTCTGGCTCCTATCCTTCTAAGAATAAGACATACATAGATAGCCTTGGCCTTATGGTATACAAAAGGAAAAATGGAACAATGGACTTCCCTGGTTCAAATGCCAAAAGGAAAGGGGTTGATAACAACCTCCATAAGTGCTTTGACAACTTTAGGGTATGTATGGATGTTTTTGACTAAGTTTTAATGCCAGGATTACAATGCATATTCTAGAATGTAGAGGGCCAGAACCCTCTAATAGAAAGTATATTGTCAAAAATATTATAAACAAATTTAGGAACAAAGATGTGTTGTTTTTTTGGGGTGGGGTGGGGTGGGGTGGGGTGGGGTGGAAGAAAATCAGTTTATGGAGACGGACTTCAATATGATTGAAAATTAGGAGGACAAATAAAGGAAATACTATAGAGTGGAAATGCAATGAACTCTTTTATTGGGCTAGAATAAAGTATAAATCTAACCTGTTTGATTAATTTCCTTGAAAGATCAAAAGCAAGCCATAAAATTTTTTGGTATAGGTGGTGTAACTACCAGTAAGGTAGTAAAATAATATACAATAGGATTGACATATATTATGTAAATAAAGATTATTTTATCTTCCAACTTGAGGAAGATGGGTATGGCGACCATCCACTCTATCCGTCTACCGCCACATAATTGTTGATATTCAATTCATTAAACCTAAATAACTCTAGTAGATCTAATAATTTTTTGCTTAACATGTATTTCTCAAAAGATGTGGACTACTGCAATGTTATCATCGTGTCAAGACAAATTAACCAGTGGATGCTAAGGGATAAGAGTACTATTAAGAAGTGGAAAACTAATGTTAGTAGCTGGAAAATATTTTTTTAGACTGTTGGAAAGAAAAAAACTATGGATAGTAGGAGAGTTGAAATGGAATTGAATGATAGTCTTTGTGATGCAAAGAAGAGGTTACAGGAGAACCCATCAAACCAAGATATCAATAATGAAATGATCAATGTTAAAAAAACACTAAGAAGAATTTAAAAACATAAGATCAAAGGTTAGAGAATTAGGTCTAAGTTAAACTGGATAAAGAATGAAGATAAGTTCTTGAAATTCTTTTCTAGACAATAAAAAAACTAGAGAGAGAATCAGTAAGATCTCAGATGAAAACCAAGTGGTGCAAGATCAAGATCTAATAAATGACATATTTCTGGCATTTAATAAAATGTTGTTCACTTCTGAAGACAAAGATCCAAACATGATCCAAAATGTCATGAAGCTAGAGAATTTTGTAGAACCATTATTCCTAAGAAGATATCAAAGAAATTTTTCTCCATTTTGGAGAAAGATATCTCCTTACTTGAAATCAAAAATACTATCAAAACTCTAAATAATAGTAAATCTCGCGGGGATGATGGACTCCTTGTTAAATTCTATAAAGTAAACATTGATTGGATCTGCAAAGATATGCTTCAAGTTTACAAGGAGGCTGAAAATAGAGGATTCTTGAGAAGTGATATAAAATGTATCATTAAGCTACTTCCCAAAGACGGTGACAACCCTGATAAAACACTTGAGACCCATTAACCTACTCAATGTTTCTTACAAGATTTTGGCCAAAATTTTGACCATTAAATTGATTGATATCCTCCCCAAATTTATTAGTAACACTCCAATAAATAGGATTTATAAAAGGTACGTAGACATATTCTTGAAAACTTGATCACTAGTTGGGAAGTAATGAATTGGGCCAAAGAAGAGAAGCAAGTTGTTGGTATGTTTTTATTAGAATTTGAGAAAACATATGAAAGGGTTGAGTGTTCTTTTCTTATCATGTCTCTCTAGGCTTTTGGATTCCCCAACAACTTTTGTCATTGAGTTTATATATTGTTAAAGGATGTTGAAGCTTGGATTGTAATCAACGATTTCAAATCAAAGAGCTTTAAGTTGGAAAGGTCCATTAGAAAAGGGTACCCACTAGCACCTTCACTTTTTGTTATTGCCTCTGATGCATTTTATTATCTTCTAATAAGAAACTCCACTCTCTCACCCAATATCAAAGGCATCAACCTCTCTAATAATGATATTTTGATTAATATATAGTTTGTTGATGATATGGTCCTCTTTGTGAATATGATTGAGGACAATATGAGTTCTCTAATGACTAACTAAACTATCCTCATGCAAGTCTATCATGATATGTTAGCACAATGAGCCCCTCTTTGGTTCTCCAAATTTGAGTTTACTTTGGGAGTGGGGGACTCTAAACAAGTGAGATACCTTGACATCCCTTTTTCCATCAACTCTTTCTTGAAGGACATGTAGTTTTGGATTAAGGCCGAGATTAAAAGAAAAATTAACAAGTAGAATAAGTAGTTTTTTTCTCTAATAGGAAAAATTTGGGTGTCTCAAAAGATTTTCTATTCTTATAACCTTTATTAATCTTCTCTCTATGGAATAGAACCCTAGAAAGGGTTGTATACCCACTCACATAGTTTATACATCATAGAATACATTACATACGATGCACTAACTTGTAATTTGATTCATACCCTTACCTATAGTGAAATTGGTATGATACAAATTAGGATAAAAAGAGTAGAACTATGATGTCTTTCTACTTGACATTGGAAAGGTCATTCGTGATGACCCCCTGAGGAATAAGTATAGCTCTTAGGTCATGTCACCCTGTGATTTATTAGTGAATTTATAGTCCTTCTTGATGTTATGCATGCTCCTCTCGAGTGATCCAACAATACTGGGTTACACTTTTTTGAACATTTTAATTTTTGCTAAAATCACCCATTTTTAAGAAAATATAATGTTTAAGCCTTGAGAGTTCTCATTTGAAGGAATTAATTGAAGAGAGTTAGATCAAGGCCTCTTAGATCAAAGTATCTTTGATAGAACCTTTCTACTCTTAAATCATACCTATAATGGGGTCTCCTTCTCACCTATCAAAATGCTGACAAAAAATCACTTTGACATTAGCTTTTGGGGGATCAAATGAATTTATTTGGAAGTTTTTTTTAAGTATTTAGTCATTATTATTATCTTTCAAAAAATTATAGCTTTTAAAATATTTAAAAATCATTAATATATTCATTTTTATTACTTATGAATGTAGTTTTTACATCAAATATTTAAGTCTTCGTTTCACACATGTAAAATCTGGAAAATAAAAGAAAAAATTGTGAAACATATCTTTTTGCTAGGCATTCATATCCATATTTCAACACAAAAAGAAGTTAATTTAAATACATAAAAAAGTTATACATGATGAAATACACCTCTATCCAAATTATAGTTACTACGATTTAAAAAATTGAACTAAAAGAGGGGTAAAAATTTATTCAAATAACAAAGAGATGCAAACAAGAAAAGAGGCCAACAAAACGAGCACTACAGGGCCTTGTCACTGTCAAGTAACTGATCAAATAGATGAGCCATATTAAGAGGCGATTGCCCCTTTTCCAAAATATCCCCATCCTGCATTTGAACTGACGTGACCCATTTGGCCAAACAATCAACAACACCATTGCACTCCCTTGGAATGTGTGTGAAGGAAATAAAATTCAAGGAAGTATGCAACTGGAGAATCTATCAGATAACCAAAAATTAACTAAAAATATATATGCAACAATAAATTATGAAAAAATATCCATACCCTAAATATTGGTGTGACGAACCTATATTTTAAAATTAAAATTCTACTAATTCTATAAAAAAATGATGCATTTCAAAGTAAATGTCACTTATGAGAAATGTTGATTATTGTAAAAATTAAGTTATTACGAGTTATGTAAAAATATGCATAATTTTTTTTTTCAATATTTATAATCTACAAAAAAATCTCACAAACGACGAACAACTTTGACACTCTGCAAGCACTTTCTAAATGCGTAACAGATAGTAAGATCCTCTCTAAAAATGGGCTTACCTTCAAACACCCGGATCCACATGGAATGACTTCTTTGGATAAACAACAAGCACTCTTCAAAAAAATGAAATACAGAAGAAGTGGCTGGGCAATCTCCAAGACTTTGAAGCCTACTGTGCAATATTTGGACCAAGACAGTGAAAAACAAGATGATTTCAAGAATAAAGATGATAGGAAAAGTCAATCACCTCAAAATGGTTGGCTTACTATAGAAAACAAAAGGAAGAAAAATTAGGAAGCCCTAATTCAATCTGAATCGTGAACTCTCGGCTTGTCGATGCCAAATTGTCTTCCTATAGGGACAATCAAAAAATGATCGAAACCTGGAATCCAAGCATTTTCATCCCAGCACAGATTGCAAGAGGATGACCAACATCTAAAATGTAGAAGGAATTGGGTAAACGTGAAGTCTCATTTCAAAACCAAGTATACTTTCTGCCACATAGATCCGTCATTGCCAAGGCCAACATCAATTCACATTCACTCCGTTGTTCAGGAGGCATAAACTCATGTAACATGAACTCTCAAAGGGTAAATGAAGAAATATGCCCTAACACATCTCAAATATTCCCCCCTGCGAAGATGCTACCTAGATTCTCAAAGGGTAGGGCAAAAAACAAATATTCCTCAAACTGCAAAAATGGGGAAATATCGGCCAAGCCAGGAAGCAATTTCAAATCCAGTCACTCTATCAGACCATCATTACAAGTAATACCATTAGCGAAAATAGATGGAAAGAATGCAAAACACATGGGGTTTACGCTTATTGGAATGGTCCTAAAGACAAAAATCCTAAACTTGGTGAATGGCTGAAGTCATTTCACTGGGAACAAGTATTCTCTCCTTGACCTCATGCTTAGTTTATCTACACTTCAAAAATGAAGTAGATAAAATTCATTTTTTTGCAGTCCCCATTATGTTTTTATAAAGGCTATAATATTAATTTCTTTCCTTGGCAACCTAATGTTAATGAACTAGTAGCCAAATCCTTAAATTTTCCTACATGGATTTCCCTCCACGCCTTGCCTGTAGAAATTTTACACTCTCATATACTGGAAAGAATTGGCTCATCCTTAGGGGATTATTTAGGAGTAGATATAATTCATGATCATAAGAAAGAAGTTAAGTTATTAATTAGAATGAATCTAGACAAAAAGGATAATGATAGTATCAAGATAATTACTAACTTATCTATCTATAATATACAATACTCAAAACATGAAGGACGTATAAATAATATCACTCTTTTTAAAAAGAATGAAAAATAGGGGATCCTAAAAACTAATCTAATATCAACTCCTAGAAACTCAAATCTAGAAGAATGGTTCGCTAAATTAATACAAACAATGCAAGAATATACAACAAACCAAAAACAAAATTATACAACTGACAAAACAAAACAAAATTGTAACTCTCATCAATTATTAAGCAGAGATTATATAGATATTGAAGAATGTGAGATTTTAGAAGATAAAGATCAATTTCTATTAGGAGGCAATCACAAAATGTTAGAACAATATCTTAACATAGACAACAGTGGCAAAGGGAATATGGATCAGACTCAGAATATAAATTTGGAATTTAACAAAGAAGAAAGATTAATACCTCCCAACAACATCCCTCAAGAAGAAGAAATTCAACAATGTAAGCAATGCACAAACCATAAAATCTTTATTGAAGACATTAAGGATAACTTGAGAAACTATAAACAATTAATTAATGAATTTCAATTGATGCATAATGATATCAGTGATCAACTTGTTAGTAATAACTGAGAGGGGGGAGGGGGGGTGAATCAGTGGCCTAAAAAATCTATCCTTCAAACTTTAACCACTAATCAATAAACCTCAGATTATTATGTCCCTACAAGATGCATGCCATGAAATACTAATAATGACTTAACTATCTATCAGTTTTCCTTGTCTGTCCTTATTCTCCTTGATTACCGATAAACAGTATAACTATTTACCAAAACTCAGTAAATAAGCAGAGTATACCGATCAACCCAGTGTTAACTATGTCAGATACAAAACAATAAAGAAATGAATCATACACACATAACACAAATTTTTAATGTGAAACCCTGTTAAGGGAAAAACCACTGGGACCGGTACCCCAAATTTTTACTCTTCTAAAGTGAGCCTTGTTAGGAGCCAACCCTGTTAAAGGTTACAAACACATTGTTAAGTGCGACCTTGTTAGAGGATTTTATACATAGAGGTTGTCACTTAGTATCGGGCATCTATTTCTACCACCCTTGAATCAGCCTCCTTCTTAGACTGTCAATAGGTATCAGGCAAGTCCAATGCTACTTTAATGAATCAACCTTTTTGGCACTCCTTGGGATGTACCTCAATATATAGAAGACTGTTAAGTCCTTCTCTATTAAGAGACTTGATGCTTCAATGGTTAAACTGAAACACTATGACCTGTTTATGATGCAAATTTGAATTACATATTTTCTGATCTATTTAAGTACATTACCTCTCTGATCAATGTATCAATTCAATTCTTTGTGCTCCACACTTTCTACTCTATGATGCTGTGCTTCACTAGTCATTGGTGCCTGCAGAATTCTTTAGCTCTCCTTCAGCTTGATTGATCAGGACTATATAAAGATATTCTTCATCAGTTTCTCTTCAGCATCCTCTTTCTATTCACTCCCCTTAATCCCCTTTTCATGCTTTGTGAAAATGAATTAAGCTTGTCTCTTATATAGACATGATATTCACTGTTTCTTGATTCTTGATTCTTGGCGTGAAAAACAATCAAGCCAATTTGATTTAAAGCATAACTCCTGATTTATCTCATAGTTATCTTCTTGCCAACTGTACAAATCTTCTTTAAATCAATCACTTAACTCTTGTTGAATAAAACAAAGAAAACAACCAGTTAAGTCTATCTTTAGCTCTTGCCAGCTAGATATTTTGTCATTTTCTGAACTCTCTGTTCCGTCGGTCAACTCTGTAATTAGTTGTCAGTGACAACTAACAGTTCTGTCGATGTGACTCGAGTTAGCTTCAGGATCTCCATCCATCGGGCATCATTGGATTTTTACTCGTCTGGCAACTCTGTTTTCAGCTCGTCGGGCATCCTGTGGTTTTGCTTTGTCGGGCAACACTGTCTTCTGCTCGTCGGGTATCACTGTGACTTTTTCTTCTTTGCCTTTACTGATGGTGTGCACTTTGTCAGTGTTGTCTGTCACTTAGTGAATACTTGACTTTTATACATTGCTGAAAGCATAAACTTTGTTCCATTGATTCTTTGAAGTCTTTGGCATTATGTACATGACCATACAGATGATATCAAGTTGACATCAATGAAAATACAAACCATTAACTGATTTAATGTCTTGCATTATCTTCAACTTAAAATTATCAAACATTCAATCAGTTACATGTCATCAATCTCTCCCTTTGGCATTGATGGCAACATGCTATATTATCACACTATACTATTTCTAATACAATATGAAATACAACAGTTGAGATTCATCAAAACTACCAATCTTTTCATTTGATAACTGATAAATGTCTGATCTCCGGTAAGCTCTATTTTAGCTTAGATTTGATTCTTGTAGCTCTTTGTCTTCTGATGCATTGAGTCCTCTTCTTGTGTAAATTTCTCTCCTTTGACTGTTCTCTCTTTTGTGACGTCTTTTTCTCTTGTCAGCAACTCTCCCTTTGTGTAATATTTCATACAATTTTCACTCCCTTAGGATATAATCTCTCCTTGTTGGAGTAATCTGATAATGGATAACCTTTCTCTCTTTCCAGAAAGATGTGATAATATGGATAATCTCTCTCCCCTTGACAATAATGCCAAACAAATATTTTACAAATATCTGACATTCATGTCAAAAAATAATTTTCTTTCCATCCATAATATATTCCTTGAATTTATCTTATCCATCAGCACTACAACAATATTCTCTAGTGCTTGGTTCTGATATATACCTGTCTGTATATAGATGTATCTTTGAAGTTCATCTCTTTTCTTGCATAAACATGAATGATATTCTGATAATATGTAGGTTGATGCAACCTTCAGTCATTTTACTGATTGGTAGACAAGGGTTTGACCCCTAGTCTCTTTCTTAAGTACTCAAATGTATCCTTGGGAAGTGGCTTGGTGAAGATATTAGCTAATTGTTCTTTTGATTGCACATATTCAAGTATCACCTCTTTTTCTTGAACTTGTTCTCTCAAATAATGATACTTGATGGCAATGTGTTTAGTCTTTGCATGCATGAATGGATTTTTGGAAATGTTTATTGCACTAGTGTTATCACAATAGATAATTACTGGTTCTAAGATCTTCATATGCATACCTTCCAGCAACTGTTTGATCCATGCAATATTTGAGTAATTTGCAGCAGCAACAACATAGTCTGGTTCTACAGTAAACTGAGAGATGCATCCTTGCTTCTTGCTAATCCATGTGACAAGTCTATCACCCATAAAGAATGCTCCTCCAGTTGTGCTCTTCCGATCATCAAGATTTCCAGCTCAATCAGCATCGGTAAACACCTTAAGTTCAAATTTGCCTTCTCTTCAATACCATAAGCCAAATTCCTCAGTATTCTTCAGATATCTTAGAATTATTTTCACAACAGTCATATGTGATTCCCTGGGGTTTGCAAAAAATCTAGCAACAATTCCTACTGCATGTGTAATATCTGGTCTAGTGTGTACAACATACATGAGTTTTCCAATCATTGATCTGTACAAAGTCTGATTTACCTCTGTTGTCTTGTCCTCCTTTGTTAACTTACATCCAATAGCCATCGGTGTTCCAATTGGTTTGGAATGTTCCATCTTTAATATTTTTAGGACCGCTTTGATGTATTTGGACTGTGTAATGAAAATACCTTCACTTTGTTGAATGATCTATAGACCAAGAAAGAACTTGATCTCTCCAAACATATACATCTCAAACTCTTTTCTCATCTGATTGGCAAATGATTTGCATAGCATATCATTTCCTCCAAATCTGATGTCATCAACAAATATTTCAGCAATCAAAGTGTTAGCATCAGTATCTTCCTTCAAATAAAGATTACTATTTTCACTAGTCCTTACAAATCCAATACTTATTAGATAGGAATGAAGTCGTTCATACCAGGCTCTAGGAGCTTGTTTCAATCCATACAAGGCTTTGTGAAGTCTACATACCATGTCCCTCTTGTCTGGATCGACAAACCCTTCTAGTTTCTCAATGTATACCTCTTCTTCGAGTATTCCATTTAGGAATGCTGACTTGAAATCCATTTGATATACTTTGAATTCTTTGAATGCAACATAAGAAAGTAGTATTCTTACTCCTTCTAGCCTAGCAACGGGTACAAATGTCTCTCCATAGTCTATACCTTCTTCTTGTGCATACCCCTTGCATACTAGTCTTGCTTTGTTTCTTGTGACTTCTCCATTCTCGTTCAGCTTAATCCCAAATATCCATTTTGTACCAATGATATTCTTGTCATCTGGTCTTGGCACAAGTGACCATGTCTTGTTCTTCTGAATCTATTCAATCTCATCATTCATAGAACTTAATTGTTCCTCATTATCTAGTGCAGCATTGACAGATTTTGACTCAAACTCACAAATTAAACAATTTGAGTTTAAAGACTTACTTCTTGTTCTTGTACTAGCTTTCTTATCTCCTATGATTTGGATCTCTGGATGGTTCCTTCTTACATATCTTGCAAGTACAGTTACAACTCTTTGTGTATCATCTTGATCATCATTTTGATCTTCATTCTGTTCTTCATCACCTTGCACATTATTTTGATTATTATCCTGTCCGTCGGTAACAACAGTCTGATCGTTGGTTGAAACATTCTGTTGTTCTGGAATTAAGCATTGTTGCTCAGGAAGAGTGTTGGGTTCTTCACAGTATACAAACTTGTTGTAGTCCTATGGTTCTCTTGTGCTTGCTAGCTCATTCTTTTCTACAAATTCATCTATCTTTACATTTGCACTTTCAACAATTTTGTTAGAAGCCTTGATGAGACATTTATAAGCTTTGCTCTTGGTAGAATACCCCAGAAAAATACCTTCTTCACTCTTGGCATCAAGCTTTCCATTTCTACCATCCTTTAAGACATAACATTGACTACCAAATATTTTGAAGTAACTTACATTGGGTGTTTTACCATACCATAGCTCATAAGGTGTCTTCTTTGTGTCCTTCTTCAATTGTACTCTGTTAAGTGTGTAGACATAAGTACTGACAAATTCCCTCTAGAAGATTTGGGTGATGCCTTTCTCTATCATCAGTGTTCTAGCACAATCAACTATTGATCTGTTCCTTCTCTCAGCAATCCCATTTTACTATGGTGTTCTTGGTGCAGAAACCTATCTTTTTATACCATGCTCATTACAGAAATTAGTGAATTCATCTGATATAAATACTCCTCCTCTAGCTGACCTCAATAATTTCAAATCCTTACCACTTTTTCTCTCTATCATATCTTTATTCCATTTAAACATCTTGAATACTTCTGATTTATCTTTTAGAAACATGACTGTCATCATTCTAGAGTAATCATTAACAAAGAGAATAAAATATCTATCTCCATAATAACTCTTTATCCTCATTGGTCCACACAAATCAGTATGGACTAATTCCAGAATGTCATCAGATGTATGGGTTTTACTTTTGAAACTAGACTTAGTCATTTTACCCTTTTGAAAATTCTTGCACATGATGTTGTTTGGCTTTGTCATCGTCGGTAAGCCTCTTACATTTCTCCTTCTACTTATTTTCACCATGTTTTCAAAATTCACATGACACAATCTTTTGTGCCATAATCATATGTCTTTGTTTCTAGTCATTAAGCAAGCAGTGTTAGTATCATTTAGATAGAATAAGTTACCTTTAGTCTGTTCACCGGTACCGATTAGTTTTCTTGATTTATTGAAGATCTTTGCCTTCTTATTCTCAAATGCTACTCTGTGACCTAAATTATTTAGCTGAGAAACACTCAACAGATTATAATTCAATCCTTTTACCCAATAAACATTTTCACATTTAATCAGGTTATTCAGCATTATAGTTCCTTTAACTTCAACTGGACAAGGTGTATCATTACCCATTCTTATTTTACCACCATTATAATACTAAAAAGTGTTAAACTTTTCTTTATCACCAGTCATATGGTGAGTGCAGCCACTATTTATAATCCAGATGTCATTCTTGCTAACCTTAGATATGAGTGCAGTTTCTACATACCTTTCATCTTCATCTGAATCATCCTTCATAGCTACAAATACCATCTCGATGTCTTCATCAGGTTCGGTGTCAGTATCTTCATCTTTGCAAGCAGCTAGGTAGCTAGCCTTCTTGCCTTTGTACTTGTAGTCTCAGGTATCTCTTCTTTCTGATTGTCGATAACCTCTATAATGTTTGTTACCATCTTTGTCAGATTTCTTCTGAAAAGACCTGTCATTACTTTTGTCATCTTTTCTTCTGTTAGGACATCTTGCAGCAAAGTGTCCAATCTCTTTACAATTAAAGCATACAAGTGGTAACTTTCCTTTGTATTTACCTTTGCCTCTCTGCATTCTTCTAGCCATAAGTGC
>MU220951.1:442975-464199 GCA_018584345.1 Thuja plicata | reverse complement strand
TCACAAAGACGAGCATACATGCATATAATATAGCAAACAATGGTTGAGACTAGTTTATCATGTGGATCTCGCCGAAGCAAGTAACTACGACTCTGTCCCATACCATATCAAGCACATCAAACAGTAATGCACAATATATAAATGATCCATGTGTATATAAACCTAGGGTCAGTATTGTCAGAAAACCATAATCGAAATGATATCCTAACATATACATCAACATTATGAAATAACCATAAATCATATGCAAATAGGAGATATAACACTCTAAGCAATGAATCAATAACATACTGAAATGTGATACATAAATATCCTCTAATCCATCTGAACAAACAACACATACATGAAAAGCCCTAAAAGAGTTCAGCAACCGAAATTGAAAAGCAAACTCAGAGGTGGGTATTACACACAATCTACCCAGGAGATTTTAGGCCAATAACACTCTATAATACAATCTATAAAATAATAACAAAAGCATTGGCAATTATACTTAAAAAAGTAATCCACAAATTGATATCAGAAGAACAGTTAGGTTTTGTCCCAAATAGATCAATATACGACGAAATAATAATTATCCAAGAATTAATACATTCAGCTCAAATGAACAAAGACCCATGTATGCTTCTGAAATTAGACATCAACAAAGCATATGATAAGGTGGACTGGAGATTCCTATGCAAATCCATGAGGGTATTTGGATTCTCACATCAATGGGTGAATTTAATCTTCAATTGTATCTCAACCCCAAGAATATCCTTGCTAATAAATGGGACTCCGAAAGTTTTTTTCAATATTTCAAGAGGAATTAGGCAAGGGGATCCAATCTCCCCATTTCTCTTTATAATAATGGCAGAAGCCTTTGGAAGAGAAATAAAATTATCCCAGTTTGAAGGAACTATTAAAGGAGTTACAGTAACCGATAATGTTGACAACATCGCGCACCAACAATTTGTTGACGATATTATTTTAGTAGGTGCAAGTTCTAGGGAAGAAGCATATAAATTTAAGGATATCATGAAGACATATATGGAAGCTTCAGGACAAGAAGTAAATGAAGAAAAATCTAAAATTTTTTCCTCAATACCCCACATGACCTTGAGGTTATTATTTGCAACATTATGGGATATAGAAAAGGGGAATTCCCGTGTAAATATTTGGGCATTCAAATTGAGAAAGGAACAAAGGATAGTAAAACCTGGCCATCAATTTCATATAAAATTGATAAAAAAATAGAAAGTTGGAAAGGGAAAATCCTAAATAAGGAAAGCCAAGCCACTATGATCAAAGTTGTTCTAATGGCTATCCCATCCTATCAATTGTGATGCTTACCCCTTCCTAAAGTGGTCCAAAAAATATTAGATCAAAAAATAAGAAATTTATTTTGGCAAGGAACAAATGAGAAGAAAAAATTGGCTTTGGTTAAATGGGATACTATATGTAAACATAAGGAGTTTGGAGGCGTTGGGATCAAAAATATGAAATCAAAAAATGAGGCTCTAGGAGCCAAATTAGTTTGGAGAATGTATCAAGAGAACGGCTGCAAATGGGAAATTTTTTTATATCACAAATACTTAGGAAATCCTAACCCTATAACCCTCTTTCGAACAATTAACCCTCTCAAGGGTTCAAAAATTTAGAATTTCATGATGGAAAATAGGGACCTAATACAAAGAAACCTCACATGGGACATAGGAAATGACGAGGAAGCTCTTTTCTGGGAGGACCCATGGGATGGTCTCCCCTCACCAGACAACGCTTCCCTTCCAGCTAATATCAAGAATACTTTATTACATTTGTGGGGCCCTTACGCCAGGAATTATATCGAAGAGATGCTGGAGGGTTGGCAATGGAAAAAAGTAACAGACACAACTCTCACCTAAGAAGAACAATTGACATTTGAAAATTTGATCAAAAATAGTAAATCAAACCTTAAATCCAGGAATGACAGGCTGATTTGGGGAGCTGCAAAAAATGGAAAATAGAATCTCAAGAGAGGATATGAGATTATTATAGATTCCCAAGAATGGGATAAAGTGGAAATCCCTTTAAATCTATGTTGGGACCCTGCCTGCCTCCCCAAGGTTGGTATTTTTCTATGGGTAGTGATGCAAGATAGAATTTTAACTACTGATTGATTCACTAAACTAGGCTTTGAAGGACCATTTAGATGTGTCCTCTATGAAAAAAACTTTGAAATAGCTAATCATTTACTATATGAGTGTTCATATGCAGATTAGGGTTTGAAATGGTTATGTAACAAGCTTAATTGGAAATCTGCCTTTGCAGATAATCTCTAGAATTTCCTAAGAAGTTGGCCTCAAAAAGACAATAAAGTATATAGTAAAATATGATGAATTTCCCCTTCCATACTTATGTGGGACATCTGGAAAGAAAGAAATAGAAGAATCTTTACAAATAATAAAATGAATATTATCTTTTTACTAAATAAAGTGGAAGCTAGCATTCTAGAAGTTACCAACAACCACTTAAGAAATATCACCAAAGAAGAAGGTTCCTTCAAAGATTGGGATGCTGATATGTAGAAATCATGGAAAAATATAATCATCCCTCAGATGCTTCATCCCAAAGAAAACAAGGAAGCTAGAACATTATGTAAATGGAAACCCCCCTATAGGCTGGATTAAATTGAATTTTGATGGAGCCTCTCAAGGAAACCCCAGAAATGAAGGACTTGGATGTATCATTTGGAATGATATGGGAGCATGGATGATACAACGTGCTAAACCCCTAGGTATATCCTCTAATAATTTAGTTGATTTGGAAGCCCTCAAAGAAGGCCTAAAACTTTGACTCAAGGCGGGTTTTCATAAATTAATTATCGAAGGAGATTCTCAAATTATTCTCAATGCATTAAGAAAGAGAAGTACTCCAAATTGGATCCTAAATTATACAATGGAGGGAGTCTTAGAAATATTAGATAAAATCCAAGAAACAAGAATAGAGAATATCTACATAGAAGGAAATAGAGAATTAGACACGTTGGCCAATCAAGGAGTGGATGGAGTTAATTTCATATCTATTAACCCAGACCTAAATATAGATCTAGAGTAATCTAGCTATTAGGATTATCTCAAAGTTAGATTTAACCTCTAATCTCATAGGATTTTTACTATTTATTTATAGCCCTTCTTTAAAGCTTAAAAATTATACATCCTCTACTTTTACTCCCTGTATTGTCTTATCTCTAACACCTTACATCTATCCCCTCTTTTTACACTTAATTCTTGTAAGCCTCCCTCTTATCTTTAGTATAGTTTCGGTTAGAATGCATCCTATTGTTTGCCCCCTCTAATTTGGGCTCTTTAGGATATATATGTCCTAACCCCACTATACATCTTATCCTTGCTTAAACTTTATAGCATATGTTATCCAAACCTCCTTTGAAACTCTTCTTCTACTACCTTAAATTCTCAGTCTCCCTCTTTTTTTAATTATTCCCTTTCATCATCATGAGGCCATCCCCCTGATGCTGCTGGGAAACTTATGGATACACCCATGCCTTCTTAATTTTGTTTTTAATTTTTTCCTTCTGTGTTGTCTGGTCTTTTTTTTCCCTCTATAGGTGTCTTCCTGAATGCAACTTTGTTTGACTATGTCTTCCTAGTATGGAAACCCCAATCTCTTTATACCATGGGTATGAGGAAAGAACAATGGCCTTCATTGGTCAAATTAAACTAGAGCAATGGAGGAAAATCCTGAAGAAAACATATGATATCACATGGTTGGTTGTCAAAACTGTTATTGGTGAAAGGGACCTTGATTAAAGAAAGAGTTGGAGGACAAATGATGATGTAATTGGTATTTTCATCATTGCATCTTTCAAAGCCAAGATCAAATTTTGGCATATCAAATGACTCTACCTTGCCATTTTTGATGAGATATGGATGAAAGGATTGATAATGTCGTGGAAAGAATTAATCACCACTTAGAAATTCCTCATCCTGAGGATTACATGTCTTGGCCAGTAGGAAGCCTTAAAGTTTTCCAATGTGCCCAAACGCCCCATCCTCTACATCAAAGATCAGAAGGAATTTGACAAATTATGGTCGAACATGGTGATGCACCTTCATTTCCTGCTAAGGTGGCACAATGTGATCAAGGATAATAGCAACTGGGTAGAAAATTTATTCCAAACGATGGGGGAAGAAATCACTACTCCTATGGATTTCCATAACCAAAATCTCTTAGTCGTCTAGACTCCCTTTCTCTGCAAAGCTACTAGGTATAACAAGAAAACTGTTGGCAAGTTGAATCCCAGGGAGTATATGACTTATTTTGTGTTGTCATTATGGAAACAAAGTCATATGAAAGTTTGACAGAAAAAATATGAAGTGGAAATTGACTACGTATAGAAGACAGGACAAAACAGTGATTTGCAGTCGATTAGTGCACCAACGCACATGCATACGATCACATTAGGATATGCGCATTTAGAATTAAGTTCTATGGTATGTTTTTGTGCTTTCCCTAGACACAAATGGTGAAATATGTCAGTATGGATAAGTCACAATAAGAACAGTGATACTAGCAGTTTAGAAAACAGAGTATGAAGCCGACTTCAGTTTTTGGATCAGCGTATAATATTTTATTATGTAAAGGCCAAGTGTCTATTATAGTATGTTTTTAATCATGTCTTAATTAATATTGTAAACACACTTAAGCCAATTTGTTTGGAAGTGTTGTGAATATTGTTTTTGGGCCGACTAAGGGATTGTTTATGGTCATGTCTATTCAGGCATGAACATATATATAACATGCAAAGTTGTATTAGAAAGTGTCATTGAATATGTAGAACAGAGATATAAAAGAATAGTATAAGATGTCAAGATGAGATAAAGTTCTTTAAGAGTATAAGAGTATCAGCGCATAATTAGAACTGATCAGACAATTGTGTCACATACATCAGTTCACTTTTGGATATAGTGTATATCTATTATCAAGGAGGTTGTAGCCTTCATCCTACTGAGAAGTGAGTTTCTTGGACAGCGAGTCATCACCCTTAGTAGGGTTATTTGTAAAATACTCCTAACAGGGTCAGACCTTTAACCAGGTCATTATACTTTCTTTGTAAAGACTGCTCCTAACAGGGCAAAGGAACTTTAACAGGTTCATTATACTAGTGTAATATTTGTGGGTACTAATTCCTACTGGGGTTTTCCTCTAATCAAGGTTTCCTCGTAATCATATCATGTGTTATATGTTCTTATGTTAAGATTCAATTGATATATACTTGATTAATGTTTAAAGTTGCTGAAATAGAATAAATAAACAAACACTAATTCACACCCCCCTCAGTGTTTCTAACAATTGGTATCAGAGCTCTAGTCCTCTGTAAAAGAAGTTTAACCACTTGAGGAGATCATGGATTCAACAAAAGTAAAACATCTGAAAAAGAATCTTGAAGAAGCCCTTGAAGATCTTGATAGATCTGAAAAAGAAAATGAGGAACTTAAACTAAAAGTTGATGGCTCTCAAATGCTTATCAAGAAATTAAGGAAAGATCTGAAAGATTGCTCTACCAATGACTTGGGAAAAATGGTCAAGAAGTTGAATGAAGAGAACATGTCTTTGAAATTTAATATTGAAGATCTGAATGAACAACTTATAGATAAACTAATAGCCATTGATGAAAAGACCAAAGAGAGAAAACAATTAGATGATGAACTTATGCAAGCAAACTTGAAAATATTGGAATTAGAAAACATCAAGAAAAAGATAGAATATGAATTATTAGGGGCAAAAGATAAGATTGATAAACTACGCACAAGTTCTGATCTGATTCAATCACAACTGTATGCACAAAAGTTAAAAGGTGATACCACTGGTATGGTATATAGTGTAGCTCAAATTGAAATCAATCCAGTGCAAGAAGCAAAGAAAGCACAAGAAGCATCTACAGAAGAAAAGAAAGAGGAGAATATTGCAGAGACTAAAGTTGAACCACCTAAAGATGAAATCAAGAAAGTTAATAGAACGTGTTATGCTTGTAACAAGCATGGACACTTGGCAAGAGATTGTAAAGAAGTAAGACCTTTTAATGGTTATTGTTACTCCTGTAATAAGTTTGGTCACAGGGCCATTCATTGCAAGACAAATCAAAGAAATCAGTCACAATGGAACCAAAGGAATCAGATTCAATACAATTAGAGAAATCAACCTCAAAGAAACTTGCAGAATATTACTTGTTAGATATGTAATTACAATGGACACACAACTAAGCAATGCAACATGATGAATAATAACATCAGACCTCCTATCATTTTTCATTTATCTAGAAAAGATGGACACATCTCAAGATTTTGCAGGTCAAGAACCCTGTCTTAAATAAATGACAAAAGGGTTAAAATAAATTAATAAAATAATTAGAAAATTATAAAGAATATTTGAAGTCATATATGGGAAACAAAACCAATCATGTATTATAGGTAATAAATGAATAAAAAGGAAAACTAACACTAACACTAAACCAATTTAAAGGACAATAAGAAATTTATAATGTAACATAATGTCAAGGCACATCTAATTATATTATATGTTTGGTATATACTTGGTAGCTACTAGAAAGAATAGAAAGCATGCCTAGAAACAAGAACTTGTACAAAATCAAAAGAGTAAATATTATGCAACACAATATATTATAAGATGGTTCCTTGGTATATTGTAATGGATTTAATTAAAATTTGAGAAATGGAATAGCAGGTAAAAGAAAATAAAACCTATATCAAGCATAACTAAATCATAAGAATACCAAATCTGAACAAACTAGGATCTAAGATAAATAACATAATCAGAGAATGTAATAAGAAAATAATTAAAAAAGACTTTTTACAAAACAAATGAAAACATTCAAATAATAAAATAGACAAACCTCCTCTAAACATATAAATAGATATAAATAAGATAAATAATATAAAAATGATTGCTGATAGAATATTGATAATTGAATAAACAAATAATACTCCTACCACATTAAAAGGCAATAATAAACTTCGTTTTGTTTTTTCATCTTTATATTGATTGAAGAATCATAAGTCTTTGTATTTTTGACTCTTTCTCTTGTAGATTTTTAGTGATCTTCCTCCTGTCATCGATAGATAGTGTTCTCTCTTGTTCAACTTGTCTAGCATTATTCATAACCTCAATCATTCTTACCATCTGTGTCTCTTGACTGATTTGCAGTCATTTCACTTGTCTAGCCATATGTTGATTGGTTTCATTTAGAATTGTAATGCTTCCTTCAGATGTGTCTGATGTATTGCAATATGTAGATCCTGATGACTCAAATAGATCAGGTATCTATTCTTCATGATAGTCTATTTCATTACAGTGAGATTTTATAACCTTTCTTTCATCGAGTAGCTGTCTCATATTGACTCTAGCTTCTTTATATTGCTCATTGAAGATATGTATCTCTAACTTCTGATTCTCAATACTCTTGTCTAGCTTATACCTTTCCATTGTATGACCTTTTCTCTTAAGTCTTTTAAACTTTTCCAAATAATAGATCTAGCTCGATACCAATTGTTGGAAATAATGGAATGGTGTGTACTGAGAGGGGAGGGGTGAATCAGTACCCTTAAAACTTTTATCACTTAACCTTAATCCTTTAATGTAATCAATTGTATTACCAACCATATATGCTATTCTATCTTATGCATGTTATATCAATTCATAAAATTAATTTTCATGTAAACATCATAGAAACATTCATGAAATGTAATGACACACGACACAAGATTTGGTAACACAGAAAACCCCTGTTAGAAGGAAAAAAATGCGGTGGGGATGAAACCCACAAAACTTCACTATCTACAGAATGGAAGGAGCCTATTAAGGCTTACAAGTTTGATCACTTCTAGTGATCTTACCTTTTTAGGAGTAACATGTAGAGACTGGTTAAGGTCTACTCTATTAAGAGCTTTAGCAACACTGTTTAGTGTGCACTCGGTTAAGAGATTTACAAAAGATTGTTAAATCCACCTTTCTCAAGGATTTCTTCTATTTTCTACACTTGTTAGAATGTAGTAAAAAATATTCATTGACTTGAGTATATGCAATCTATAATTTCTGATTACAGATCCAATAAAGTTCACATGTATAATTATCACCTATAGTGATTGATCAATACCTTTGTTCTGCTCTTTAGCCTTGGATCTTGTTCTTGATAATTGATTTCATCTTTGTCTGTTCTTCTGTATAAAACTCTGTCTCTTATCTAGAGAAGTGTCTGCAGCTACAATCATCATCACATCCTTATGTTCTGATTGATTACACATCTATTTATACAATGAGTTTTTCCTAAATGATTTTCACGCATAACAATGATAACTCTATGATCAAAGGTTTACAACTTGACCTTGATCTCCTAGTTTGCATGTTTTCAATCAGTTAGACTAATTAAAAAAATTATAATTACATTGCTTGTCTCTCAAGAAATGGATTTAAAGCTAATAGAAAAGATAAATATAAAACACAAGTGTTTTATCTGATGTGGAAGTTAGATCCACATTTCTCAGGATTTATAACTGTCTCTCAGTAGACTGGTGCTCGGGTTGCTCTATATTTTGTTGGGTTCCTCTGGTATCTGTTCTGTCAGGTTACACTGTAATCAGCTTGTCGGGTTCCTCTGTTGGGTTACTCTATTGGGTTCCTCTTGTAACATTTTTGGGTTGCACTAGTAAACTGTCGGCAGTTTCCCTTGTGAACTTGTCTGTCGGGTTGCACTAAACTTGTCTTTCGGTGTTTGTGTTACCGATGGTTTCAAAATTTTTTTCCTTTGCATACTAATGGAAAAACATGTCTTCATATATATCTAATGAGAAAAAGGAAGAAAATGGACATGAAAAGTCAAAAGTACGTACTTTTCGATATGTATTGACACTTGATGGATATAATATTTATGGAATTAGTAAATTCTTAATGATAATTGACAAACATGCCATTTTTCATGAAATCATGTGCATACCAAATAAAGTGGGAGACAATGAACTTCCTATATCTTTAAATGTATATAAGCATTTGAAAACAATCACTTAAATTAACGGAAACTAATCATTTCAAATTTTCTTTAGAATGATTTTAAGTTGAACCTAATAAATTATTTGAAGCATTGAAGAGTCCTAAAGAAGCTAAATAAAAATATGCTTTTAATATTAGTAATAACTGAGATGGAGGGGGGGGGGGGGGNATTAGTAATAACTGAGATGGAGGGGGGGGGGGGTGAATCATTGGCCTCAAAAATATTCCAATGATCAACCCAAAAACTTAGTACCACAATATTAAGCCTCTAGTTATATTCAGTCCTATAAGATGAATGCCTTCAAATACAATTATCAAATTACTACTTCTCAGAATGCTTTGTTAAACCTTATACTGTATATTTACCGAATAGAAGTCTATTAATTTACCAAAAGAAAGTAAATTATCTAGATTATACTGATCAATCCAATTAAGCTATGTGTAATGCAAAACACTAAAGTAATGACTTATATACACATTGACACATGTATTTTTAACGTGAAAACCTTGTTAAGGGAAAAACCACTTGGGACCGGTAACCCAAAATTTTCACTCTTCTAAAGTGAGCTCGGTGAAGAGCCAACCCTATTAAAGGTTACAAACACACTATTAGGTGTGACCTTGTTAGAGGATTTAAAAGTTTAGTCTGTCACTTGATATCGGGCATCTCTATGCTACCTTCCTTGATCAAACACTCACTTGGCCTGTCAATAGGTATCTAGCATCTCATGCTATCTTCATGATCAAAATTTTTGATACTCCTTGGGATGTATCTCAATATAGAAAGGATCTTTAAAGCCTGCTCGATTAAGAGACTTTTTGAATCAATGGTTAAACTGAAACAGTATGATCTGTTCACATATACAACTTATACTTGCAGAATTTCAGATCTATTGTAATCTCATAAAACTAATCGGATCAATATATCTCTATTAATACCTTTTCTCCGCTTTAGTTCTACTGGGTGATGCTATGCTCTATTGTTCGGTGTCCGCAAAAAACTTTAGCTCTTTCCTCAACTTGATTGATCAGGACTTTATGAAGTTTCTCTTCATTAGTTTCTCTTCAGTATCCTCTTTTCATTCATTCACCCACCTTAATTCATAAATAATTAAGTTGTCTCTTTATATACATGATATCACAGTTGTTAGGTTCTTGATTTTCTTGATCCTGGCATGATCCACAATTCTCGCCAAATAGATTTAAAGAAAAAATCCTGTTTTATCTTGCAGAGATCTTCTTGCCAACTGGACAAAATAACTTTAAATCTTTTACTCATCTCTGGCTTTATCTTGTCGATGAAAACAAAGATAACTACTAGTTAATTCCATATTTTGCTCTGCCAACTAGATATTTTGTCATTTTTGAACTCAACTTAATTTTGGTGTTTAAATCTTTGATAGCTTCGGTCAACACTCCAGTTCTCCTTGGGCTTTCCATTGGTTTACACTATGTTTCTGGCCATCGATTATTCTTGTGATTCTGCTCGCCGGTAATGCTTGTTGGTGTTCTTTCTTGGGCATCACTATGAGTTGACTTTCGACAATCTCTATCCGTTGTGTTCTACCAATCGTCAGTGTTTGAAGTCACATAGTGAATGCTTGTCTTTTATGCATTACTGAAAGCATAATCATTATCTCTCTGATTCTCTGAAGTCTTTGAAACTTTGATTATAACCGATTAGATTATATCAAGTTGACATCAATGAAAATACAATCCACTAACTGATTTAATGTCTCAAGCATTATCCTTCTACATTTTGGTGATCAACTTAACATCTTCAAACATTCAATCATTTACATGTCATCAATCTCTCCCTTTGGCATTAATGGCAACATACCACATTATCATACTATACTATTATTAATACAATATGAAATATAATAGTTTCATCAAGATTTCCTAATGTAACTATTACAAATGTCTGGCTTTCGTTAAGCTCAAAATAGATTAGATTTGTTTCTTGCAGAAAGGTTGTCTTCAATCTTCAATCCCTTCACTAGATAGATGTATCATCTGATATTTCTGTTATGATATGTGCTCTGCCTTGACTGTTCCTCTTCTTGATAATTTATTTTTCCTTTGACAACAATCTTTCCCTTTGTATGAAATATTTCCATTTGTTACTTCTCTCCCTTAGATGGATATTTCATATGTAATCAATTTCTCTCCCTTTTAATATTGATTAACTCGTTCTTTTTGATTTTCAGGAACTTCACTTCATGGATAATGATATAATCTCTTCTGATCAATCAGATAATCTCTCCCTTATGATGATGAGATAATCTCTCCCTTTATGATAATGAGATCATCTCTCCCTTTGAAAACAATTCCAAACAAAAACTATTTATATCATCTTCCATCCCTTTCCACAATATATTCCTTTAATTTCCCTATTCATCAGCAATACATTGTCTTTGGTATTCGATGCATATTTGTACCTTGCTATGTACAGATGTATCTGTTGCTATTCATCTCAATGTTTGCATCAACATGAATGATTTCTAGATTATGTGTAGGATGATGCAACCTCCTAGTCATCTTACTGACCGATAGATAAGGGTTGGACCCCTTGTCTCTATCTCAGGTACTAAAATTTATCCTTTGGTAATGGCTTGGTGAATATGTCAGCTAATTGTTTCTTTAATTGAACATATTCTAGTGTCACTTCCTTTGCTTGCACTTTTTCTCTTAGATAGTGATACTTGATAGCAATATGCTTAGCCTTAGCATGCATGACTGGATTTTTAGAAATGTTAATTGCACTGGTGTTATCATAGTAGATAATTACTGGTTCAAGAATCTTCATATGCATACCTTCCAGTAATTGTTTGATCCATGCAATATTGGAGCAATTTGCAGCAGCAACCACATACTCTGCTTCTGCAGTAGACTGAGAGATGTATCCTTGCTTCTTGCTGATCCATGTGACAATTCTATCACCCATGAAGAATGCTCCTCCAGTTGTGCTCTTTCAGTCATCAATGTTTCCAGCCCAATCAACATTTGTATAGAATTGTAGCTCAAATTTTCCTTCTCTTTTGTACCATAAGCTATAGTCCTCGGTGTTCTTCAAATATCTCAAAATTCTCTTGACAACAGTCATAGGTAATTCTTTGGGATTAGTAGAGAATCTTGCAACTATTCCAACTACATGTACTATATCTGGTTTGGTATGAACACCATACATTAGTTTTCCAATCATTGATCTATATAAGGTCTGATTTACCTCATTGGATTTGTCTTCTTTTGTCAGCTTACATCTGGTAGCCATAGGTGTTCCAACTGGTTTGGAATCTTCCATCTTGAATATCTTCAGCACTTCCTTGATGTATTTGGACTGAGTGATATATATGTCTGCATCTTGTTGAAGAATCTATAGACCAAGAAAAAATTTGATCTCTCCAAACATAGACATTTCAAATTCCTTTCTCATTTCATTAGCAAAGGATTTGCATAACAATTTATTTCCTCCAAAAATGATATCATCAACAAAAATTTTAGTAATCAGAATATTACCATCGGTATCTTCTTTTAAGTATAGATTGCTATTTTCACTTGTTCTAACAAATTTTATGCTAATGAGATATGAGTGAAGTCTTTCATACTAGGCTCTAGGTGCTTGTTTCAATCCATACAAGGCTTTATGTAGTCTACATACCATATTTCTCTTGTCTGGATCAACAAAACCTTCTGGTTGTTCAATGTATACTTCTTCTTCCAGTATTCCATTTAGAAATGCAAATTTTACATGCATCTGGTATACCTCAAATCCTTTAAATGAAGCATAAGCAAGTAAGATTATAACTCCTTCTAGTCTAGCAACGGGTGAAAAGGTTTCTCCATAATCAAATACCTTCTTCTTGTGCATATCCCTTGCACACTAACCTTTCTTTGTTTCTAGTGACTTCTCCATTTTTATTAAGCTTGTTTCTGAATATCCATTTGGTACTGATGAAATTATTTTCATCTGGTCTCGGTACTAGTGTCCATGTTCTATTCTTCTCAATCTATTCTATTTCTTCATTCATGACATTGACCCATTCTTCATTCTCAAGTGTAGTGTTAACATATTTAGGCTCAAATTCACAAAGTAAACATCTAGTGTTTAGTGACTTACTTCTTGTTCTTGTTCCATCCTTCTTGTCTCCTATGATTTGATTCTGTGGATGATGTACTCTAACATACTTGGCAAGTTTCAGTTCAGCTCTATGTTTGAACATCATTCTGATCATCTTCTTGACCTTCATTCTAATCTCCATTGTTCGGAACATCATCTTGAGGATTTTCTTGATTTTCAGTTATTGCAGCCTGATGTTCGGGTGCAAAGTTTTGTTTCTCAGGAGTGATACACTATTGCTCAGGTAGAGTGTTAGGTTCTGTATAAACAAACCTGTTGTAATCCTCTAGTTCATTTTTTCTTTCCTTATCATTCTTTTCTGCAAATTCATCTATTTTCACATCTGCACTTTCAATGATTTTGTTAGATGACTTGTTGAGGAATTTATAAGCCTTGCTTTTGGTTGAATACCCTAGGAAGATACCTTCTTCACTTTTTCAGTCAATTTTTCCATTTCTATCATCCTTCAAAATATAACATTGACTACCAAAGATTCTTAAGTAACTTACATTGGGTGTATAACCGTACCAAAGATCATATGGTGTCTTCTTTGTGTTCTTCTTCAATTTTACTCTGTTTAATGTGTAGACAACAATACTGATAGCTTCCCTCCAAAAAATTTGAGTGATGCTTTTCTCAATCATCAATGTTCTTGCACAATGAACAATTGATTTGTTTCTCCTTTCAACAATTCCATTTTTCTGTGGTGTTCTCGGTGCAGAAACTTGTCTTTTAATTCTATGCTCATTGCAATAGTTAGTGAATTTTTCTGAAGTAAATTACCCTCCTCTATCTGACCTTAAGCATTTCAATTTATTTTTCTACCATTACTTTATACCATTTAAACATCTTAAACGCTTCTGATTTATCTTTTAAGAACATGAATGTCATCATTCTAGAATAATCATCAACAAAGAGAATAAAATACCTATCTCCATAGTAGCTCTTTGTCCTCATGGGTCCACATAGATCTGTATGGACTAATTCTAGAGTTGCATTAGATGTATGGGTTTTACTCTTGAAACTAGACTTTGTCATCTTACCTTTTTGATAATTTTTGCACATGATATGCTTGGGCTTAGTCATGCTCGGTAAGCCTCTGACATTCATTTTGTTGCTTATATTTATCATATTTTCAAAGTTCACATGACATAATATTTGGCGCCACAACCACATGTCTTCGTTTCTAGCCATTAAACAAGTGGTGTTAGTGTCATCAAGACAGAAAAGGTTACCTTTTGTCTGCTCACCGGTACCAATCAATCTTCCTGATTCATTGAAGATTTTTGTCTTCTTATTTTCAAATGCTACTCTATGACCTGAATTGTTCAGCTGTGAAATACTTAACAAATTATAATTCAGTCCTTTTACCCAGTAAGCATTTTCACATTTGATCAAGTTATTCAACATTATAGTTCCTTTACCTTTGACTGGACAAGGTGTATCATTTCCCATTCTCACTAAACCACCATTATAGTATTCAAAAGTCTCAAGATTTTGTTTATCACCATTCATATGGTGAATACAACCACTATCTATGATCCAGACATCATTTTTACTAACTTAAGATATGAGTGCAATTTCTACATACCTTTCTTCATCTTCATATGAATCATCCTTCATGGATACAAATACCATCTCGATGTCTTCTTCTGATTTGATTTCAGTGTCATTAGCTCTATTCTCAGCTAGGTAACAAGCTTTCTTCCCTTTGTCCTTATAGTCTTAGGTACATCTCTTTTGTTAGATTATCGGTTGCTTTGGTAATCTCTGTTATCACCTCTATCAAACCTATTCTCATATGATTTGTCATTTCCTTTGTCATCTTTTCTTCCGTTTGGACAGCTTGTAGCAAAGTGTCCAACCTCTTTACAATTGAAACATACAAGTGGTAATTTACCTTTGTATCTACCTTTTCCTCTCTGCAATCTTCTGGCCATTAGTGCTTCAATCTCATCAAGTCCTTGATCCTCATTATCACTATCACTATCATTTATAACATGTCTATGACTTGAGTTACTTATCTTTAAAGAAGATTTGAATGCAGATTCTATAGATGGTAAGACACTATTATCAAAGTTATTTATCTCGAATGAAATTAGTCTACCAATCAGACTATCTAGAGTAACTGTATTTTTTGCAAATGCTCTCATTTCTTGAATAGAAGAAACTCTAATAGAATATACAGGCAGTAAGATTCTTAAGATTTAACTTACAACTGTCTCCTCTTCAAGTACACCTCCAACTCCTCGGATAGCATTTACTACCTCTTTGATTTTGCAGCTATACTGAGTGATATTTTCTCCTTCTTTCATCCTTAGGTCATCAAACCTACCTCTTAGGCTTTCTTCCTTTGCTCTTAGTACATTAGCATCTCCTCCATGTACCAGCTTCAACTTATCCCACATTTTCTTTGCAGAGGTGAAGGCTTTGACATCTTCAAACTCAACATCAAAGAGTGATGATGCAAGTTCTATCATCATGCAATTGTGCTCATGCTTTACTATTAATTGTTCAACAGTGTGAGGTCCTGTGGCAAACACATATTCAGTATCTATGTATTGAACAATATCATTTCCAATACTTGATAAGTGGAGTATTATTCTACTTTGCCATGATGCAAAGTTGTCTTTATTCAACTTGGGCACATCTCATTTATTCATCTTGTGATATTTTCTTGACCTGTTAAACTCCCTTTCTAAGAACACAAGCTTTGATACTAATTGTTAGTAATAACTGGGGGGGGGCGTGAATCAATGGCCTCAAAAATATTCCAATAATCAACACAAAAACTTAGTAGCACAATATTAAGCCTGTAGTTATCTTCAATCCTATAAGATGAATGCCTTCAAATACAATTATCAAATTACTACTTCTTAGAATGATTTTTTAAACCTTATACTGTATGTTAACCAAATAGCAGTTTGTTAATTTACCAAAAGATAGTAAATTATCTAGAGTATACCGATCAATCTAGTTAAGCTATGTGTAATGCATAACACTAAAGTAATGACTTATAAACACATTGACACATGGATTTTTAATGTGGAAACCCTGTTAAGGGAAAAACCACTTGGGACCAGTAACCCAAATTTTTCACTCTTCTGAAGTGAGCTCGGTGAAGAGACAACCTAGTTAAAGGTTACAAACACACTATTAGGTGTGACCTTGTTAGAGGATTTAAAAGTTTAGTCTATCACTTGATATCAGGCATCTCTATGCTACCTTCCTTGATCAAACACTCACTTGGCCTATCAATAGGTATCTGGCATCTCATGCTATCTTCATGATCAAAATTTTTGATACTCCTTGGAATGTATCTCAATATAGAAAGGATCATTAAATCCTTCTCGGTTAAGAGACTTTCTGAGTCAATGGTTAAACTGAAACAATATGATCTATTCACATATACAACTTATACTTGTAGATTTTCAAATCTATTGTAATCTCATAAAACTAATCTGATTAATATATCCCTGTTAAGACCTTTGCTCCACTTTAGTTCTTCTCGATGATGCTATTCTCCGTTGCTCGGTGTCCGCAGAAAACTTTAGCTCTTTCCTCAACTTGATTGATCAAGACTTTATGAAGTTGCTCTTCAGCATCCTCTTTTCATTCATTCACCCACCTTAATTCGTAATGAATTAAGTTGTCTCTTTATAGACATGATATCATCATTGTTAGGTTCTTGATTTTCTTGATCTTGGCATGATCCAAAATTCTCATCAATTAGATTTAAAGAAAAACCCCCATTTTATCTCGCAAAGATCTTCTTGCCAACTAGACAAAACAACTTTAAATATTTTACTCATCTTTGGCTTTATCTCGTCGATGAAAAAAAAGATAGCTACCACTTAAGTCCATATTTAGCTCTGCCAGCTTGATATTTTTTCATTTTTGAACTCAATTTAATTTCGGTGTTTAACTCTTTGATAGCTTCATTCAACACTCTAGTTCTCCTTGGGCTTCTCTGTCGGTTTACACTATGTTTTTGGCCGTCGATTATGCTTGTGATTCTACTCGTCGGTAATGCTCATCGGTGTTCTTGCTCAGGCATCACTGTGACTTGACTTTCGGTGATATCTATCCTTTGGGTTCCACTGACCGTCAGTGTTTGAAGTCACATAGTGAATGCTTGTCTTTTATGCATTGCTAAAAGCATAATCGTTATCTCTCTGATTCTTTGAAGTCTTTGACACTTTGATTATAACCGATTAGATTATATCAAGTTGACATCAATGATAATACAATCCATTAACTGATTTAATGTCTTGCATTATCCTTTTGCATTTCGGTGATCAAATTAACATCTTCAAACATTCAATTAGTTACATGTCATCATTTAATTCTAAAGACAAGCCATTATGACCAACAATATTTGTAGATAAACCACACTTCATCTAAGGAGAAAACTATTGGGTTCAAATGGTTTTTCAAATAAAAAATCAAAATAAATTCACACATCAATCGCACACAAGGATCAATTGGTAAAAAAATAAATATTCAAAAATGTATTACTCTCATCATGATACATTTTCATCCATGACTAAACTTACATTTATTTAAGTTTTTCTTGTTAGTAGAATTGAGGACTAAAAAATCAATCACATGGACATTAAAACTACATTGCTTAGTGAATAAATCAAAGAATATATCTATATAGACCAACTATAAGGATATACGGTTCTAAGGAATGAAGGGTTAGGATGTGAGCTCTAAAAGACCCTATATAGATTGAGACAACCGCTAAGAGCTTGGTACCAATAATTTGACATGTATCTCTATTTTTTTGGTTTATAAAAAGTAAGTTAATTCAAATGTTTATATATTTAGAATACATTATATAAAGATTATAATTTCATTATAAGTGGATAATGTAAGCATTTTTTAAAAATAAGTGACCAGTAAACTTTTTAACATGACCGTCCGCAAGCACGTTGAATCAACGAAGACACATGCTTGTGATCATAATGGCCTAGTGAGGGTTTGAACCTTGGTGGGTACAATACCACCACCACCACTTGAGAAACACACTAAGTGGTGAACAACAAAATAATGCAATCATTATATGTAATTATATCACACTATTAAATGATACAAAAGCAATGCTAACTTTTTGAGTTAGAAATGATAAATCATGAAGAGATTCACTATTAACCCAAAAAAGTAAATAAAAAATGTACTATTTAATAAAAATGAAATAAAATTTTAATAAAAAATCAATTAATATATTTAAACTTATTTACTATAAATAATTCTCATGTAAAATTAACAAACTTAATTAATATTCATGAAATTATTCTTTTCGTTATTCCACCTTTAATCTTTCTTATTCTTCATATTAAGCTCAAACATATAAGGTGGTCAAAGGGAAAGAAGCATGTTGACACAAACAAATTATTAAAAGCTACAATTGTTTTACATGGGCATTTTAAAATATCATTTTGTTGAAATTGTTTTATTTTCATGCAAGTATATAAAAATTAGTGGACTACCACTTGGTTGATGAAAAGAGAACAAAATTAAAGAAACACAAGCATCCCTTCTTCTTATAGTCAAAGGAGGAATGAATTCATTTACAAGAAAAATATCTACATAACATATCGTTATAGTGCCTTTTTTAAATTTCTTAATAAGTGCTTTCTATGCATGTTTTTCTTAAGAAGTGTTCAACATACAAAATGCTCTCGATATATTGATACTTGTTTTGTATATATTGAAAGTGACACAATAACATAACCATCATTAAAAATGAATATCTAATCATCAATATAGTCTTTTCATGATCCATATTTTAATCAAGGAGAGCACAGGTGAAATTGTATAAAAATAGAAGATAGTATAATATAAGATCTTATAAACCATTCATTTGCATCTTATAACCAAATCTTTCTTAAGTAGAGGAACTAGTATTGGACGGTCCTTCCAAGCTTAATATATCAGTGTATGATGATGGTTCTTCTCTATCCATACTAACTTGCCTTTTTCCTAAATTTGGTGGTCGTGAATGTGAAACATGAGCTTCCATTTTTCCTTCTAGCATTCCAACAACTGTGGACATTGAAGGTCGTAACATAGGAGTTGCATGGGTGCATAATAGGCCCACATTGATCACCCTTAAAACTTCTTCCATAGAATAGTTTGAGCTTTTTAGATTCACATCAACCAAATCTAACAACCTTTTCTTCTCATACAAATGCCAAGTCTGTAATGTAACCACAAAAGAATTACCATTAATAATTAGGAAAAATGTTTCTATTGTACTTTATCTTTTAGTATCATTAAAAATTAATTTTATGATTTTTTCTATTGCAAATTATTTTCTAAAAAATATTCAAAATTATTGTTTATTAGAAGAATGCATCCCTTGCATTTTATTTTATAAGCATTATTAGAAGTATTGTTTAGATTTTGAAAAACAATTGGTTTACTACAAGTGACATACATATTTTAGATATATGCAACTTAAGAAAATAATATTTTTAGAATTTTATTATAATTTTTAATTAATTTGAATGTATAGTACAAATGCTTATGGAACTGATTGTGTGTGACTTTTTACATCAATGTTTCAGATCAAAATCCATGATCCATCATCAGGATGAAGAGAGATCAAAGAGATATTTTTCTCTCCTTGATCTCTCTTGCATCTTGATGATGGATCACAGAGTGTGATTTGAAATGTTGATGTAAAAACTTGCACACAATCAGTTCGAGAAGCATTTGTACTATACCTATGGATTGTGGAAATCTAATATAGCTTAATTTGTATGTACTAAAAGATATATAGTATAAATAATAGTTATATTTTTAATTAATATAATAGTTTGAATGGTTGTGCTGGATGAGTATGTTTGTTTGTTAAAATATTTTAAAAATAATTTCGCCTTCAATTTGAATACATCTAAAATGTAAAAAATCTTACATTTACACTTAGAAATTAATTGCACATCAGTTAGAGGTTTAGTTAGCAACATGTATAATCCAATATACAATAAATCTTATAGCAATGACAATAAAAGCTTGTAGAAAAGATAGAGTTTTAGAAACTTGTAGGAAGGGAATCTTTTTAAATTTCTAGCCATAGAAGAGGAAAGAGGGGGGGGGCACATCCATTATAATATGAGTGTCATTGCATAAGATTTATTGTATATTAGATTATACATGTTACTAACTAAACCTTTAACTAATGTGCAATTAATTTCTAAGTGTTGATATAAGATTTTCCACATTTAGATGTATTCAAATTGAAGGGAAAACTATTTTTAAAAGCTTTTAACAAACAAACATACTCATCCACTTCTACAGAAGTTGTTTGCAATTGTGTTAAGTTTCCTCTTCAAGGAGGTGCTCTAGTGTTTCTTGGTCAAGGTAGGAGTAGTAGAATAAAACATCCTTTAAATGCGTCAGATCAATTGAGAGGGTCGTTGGACACCCCCTCGTCACAAAGTTCTAAAATCAACACTGATGGCTCATCTGAAGAGAATCCTAGGCATGTTGACATTGGTGGAGTTGGCCGAGATAGTTTTGGTGATATTCAAATTTTTTTCGTTTATAAGGGATTTTATACTAATTATTTAATGGAGGCTCTTTCAATTTTGTATGTTGTTGAGTGGTATTGTGCTCTTGGTACAAGTAGGATTATTAGTGAGCTGATTCTTAGGTGGTGGTGACTTTGTTTACTAGGAGAGAGTTTGGGGATGTTAGTTGACAATTGGCTTTGGTTATCAAACAAATTCTCTAGTCGTGTAGCTCTTGGATTATGTCACCTTTACTCACACTCGTAGAGAGTGGAATAGTGTTGCGGATTGTTTGGCCAAATGGGCTTCGACTCATATTAAAGATTGGAATATAGTGGATCAGAGGTAATCACTGCAAGATGTTTCTCATATGTTTGATCAATTAGTGGGTAGTGAAAAGGTTATGTAGTGCCCTCTCTACTAGGAACTTAACTTACTTTGAATCTTTTTTGTGTTTGAAATATAAAATTTTAATTACCCCTCTTTTTGAATAAACATACCCATCTATAACCATTCAAACTATATATATATATATATATATATAT